>OMKZ01017737.1:0-15614 GCA_900302535.1 Neoniphon sammara | reverse complement strand
AGTAAACACCAAACAAAAAAAAAAAAAAAAGATCTCTGTGGAGGATTTATTTTCTCATCTTTTTATTCTTTGAGAAGGGCTTTCTTTCTTAAGGAACCTCCCTGGATTCACATGATTTACAGATCTGAGGGTGCAGATTCGTAGTTCAGGGATGTGGTTACGAATCTGTACCTACAGATTTGTAAACTGGGGGTACAGGTTTGCGCGTGGATTTATTTTTTTCTACCATTATTTTCTCCCCTTTGTCCATCAGGTCCCGTAAGGTGCTGAAGATGTGGCAGTTTATGGACCAGTCGGACATCGAGACCATGAGAGGCCTGAAGGACGCCATGGCTCAGCACGAGTCCTCCTCAGAGTACAAGAAGGTCGTCACCAGGGCTCTCAACATCCCAGGGTGCAAGGTGGGCCGCTGCAGAGTTTGGAATCGTAGCCGTCCAGTTTGTAATGTGGTTTGGTTCTGAATTACCGCTTGAAGTCTATATTGTGTGCATTGTATTTGATGCAAAGCTTGTTTTTGTCCTATTGTGTAGGTGGTGCCGTTCTGTGGGGTTTTTCTGAAGGAGCTGAGTGACGCGCTGGACGGGACGGCGAGCATCATCAGCCTCAGACCACCTTTGGACAATACAGACGACTCACTGGAGGTAAACACACACACTCATACATTTATACACATAGAAAAGCTAGTTTACACAAATTCATGTTAAAAATATGAGATTTGTTTACATCTATCATACCTTTTCTTGTCTGTCCTCGTCTCTCCAGTTTGTGTCTGACTACAGTGGACAGCACCACTTCCTGTCCCGGTCTGGTCCGGACGGTCTCCACGTCCCAGAGAAGGAGGCCACCGTCAGCAGCATCCTCCAGATTATCAGGTACAACGACCCCGCCAACTGCATCCTTGAAAATTAGCTTAAATAAAGATATATCTCTATCTCTTTGCGCTGCTCTACTTCCGTTGCACTACATTCTCCTCTTCATCACCCCTCCTTTCCCCCTCTCTCATCCTCTCCTGCTTCTTTCTCAGGTCCTGCAATCGTAGTTTGGAAGCAGAGGACCCTGATGAGCCGTCCACCAGCCCCTCCTCTTCCGGCCCGCCCTCAACCCTCAGGAGCAACTCCTTCAGGGACCGCAGCCATAATCAGTCAGTATCCACTGCTTTCCTCTCTTGCATGGTTCGTATAAGCTCTTTTTATTCCTGCAGAGGAGAAGCTCTTTTCACTCGTGGCCCGTCTTGCTCAGGGGCACTTAAGCAGGTTGGATGTCTTCTATGATAGGGTCTTGAACCTGGGAATTCCACCTGAGTGATGATCTCCATTTTTCTGCCATTCACCCCTGCTGCCCAGACTGGCCTGACCTGAGTCATATGATACACTAGTGCAGCACAGACAGAGACACAGGGCGGGTGTGGGCCATGTTGCACAGGCTGCTGCCAAGATTATAACTCCTATCAAGTTGCTTGTAGCACGTGCCTCAGTCAGTCAACACACCGGGACACCATGCACCGGTTTTCACTTTTTTCTGTTCACTGCCATTTTTGTTATTAACTTTTGTTTCAGACTCCTTTTTTTCTGTTGTCTTTTCAGAAATTTCCTCTTACTCTTGCTCTCAGTCTCCCATCTCTATCGCTCTGATACATATATATTGTCAAAGCAGATTGTAAAAAGCAAAGAACAATCAATGGGATTGTCTCATGAGTTTTCCGAGGCACTAAAGGCGCCTAAAGCTGAACACCCATTAACAAGAAAGTATAATATAATGATACAAAAAGAGACAGCATGAGCATCGCCTCTCTCCCCTATCTCCCTATTCTTCATTTTGAATCCTTCTCTCTATCATATAGTTGCTATTTTACCACTTTTCATCCCATATAGTGCTTAAGGCAGAGCAGAAAGTTTCTATTATGTAGAACAATGTCCCGTAGCAGCCAAAGGCCTCTTTCCAAAACTATATTCTTTGTTTTCCTGTTCGTTCACAGACAAAACGACTCAAGGACAGAAGAAAAAAAAGTGTTTTGTTTCGTCTATATTAGAACTATGGAGACTGCCATGAATGTGTCTTGCTTTGGCACAGCTGTTCACTTCCTCCAGAGTCAAAGCACAATTGAACTCAGTGTCCTGAATAAAGGTCAATGGAGCAAGGGTGATGGCATTGTAGTTTTTTTTGTTTTGTGCATTGTGAATTCTAATTTTAACATATACCCAACTAGCACACATGGGTCTACATTATGTTTACTTTGTGTTAAACTGATGAATTTATTACATCGCATTGATGTTGCCACTACACACTATGGAGATCTTTTTCTTATCGGCATTGATGAGACAATGATCTGACTGAATTATTTCAAAATCGGGTAAGATAACATAAAATATCAAGTGAATTGAAGTCAACTGAATGGATTACTGCATTGTTGGTTTATAATCATAGATTTGGCCGTTGTAGGAAGGGTGTTCCTTGATGTACCATTTTCCCTTGTTACCATTAAGATGATTGACTACACTGTCATGGGAATAGCCATCCATTTTATTTTGTACAAGGTGCAGGAGACTGGAACTTGCATTGTTTTATACAGTTGCTTCTTCCTCACTTCCACATTAACCTCCATGAGAAGATCAGCTGCTCAGTGGCAACAATCTGTCCACTGAAGAATAAAAATAAATATTATCAGGAATTCCCATGCTGTCTTTTTCAGTTTGATACAGAGACAATGGCTTCCTTAGACAGAAAGTTTTTAGAAATGCTTTGAGTTTATCATTGCACCGTTTTCTGGTGTATGTTCTCTGTCACAGCCCAGTTTTTTTTTTTTTTTAAGATATATTGTATTTACAGCATAACTTCTGGTGCCAGATAAGCTGGATGCTTTACAAACCCTTATCGTGTTCTGGGTCACTCTGCTTTTCTTTTATAAAGCACAAGATAATGGGTTTGTGAAGAAACATCTTTTCAGATTGTTTTTGCCATGAGGTGATGTTCAAATAAACACCTAGGCCACAGAGAAACAGATAACAGGTTTGGTTTCCTGTCAGGACAGGAAGGAATACGGTTCTGCTAGTTCTCAGTGGAATTTGGACAACAGATGTAAATACAGCAGTGTGTTGGAGGACAGAATTTATGGTAATTTCATTTTGGGGTCGGCCTGTAAGGAATCTGGATCAACATCTATGTGTCGCTGAATTATGGTGCTGTGTTGGAGCTCTGAATGGATAACAACTCACTTTGATTTGTCCAAAGGTATCAGTCCGTAGTGGAATCCAGATAAACACTGTCTGTTTTTAAATTATTTTTCTCAGCCCCTGACAATTTCTTCCCTCTAAGCTGTTTGTTTGGGAAGTGCAGCTGAGAGCAAGTGATTCACACTCTTCAAGCTGTCTTTTCTTCCACGTGCATCCTTGTTTCTTTTTTTTTTTTTTTAAACATGTGGCTGAACTTTCTGTCTGCTCTTCATCCCTCTCACCTGTCCTCTCCTCCTTCTTTCTCTCCTTCTCCCCGCTCTAGTTCCCTCTCTTTTAGGTCGCCGCCAGAATCAAACCGCGTCTTGTAAGTGGTTGTTAGAGTTTGGGGATGATTCACTAATGTCTAGACGGCTTGATTGCAGTTTCAACAATCGTCAAATCCTTTGCAATGACAAGTGCATGATGGTTTTTGCTTGTTCAACCCCTGTACTATGGCAGTTTTTCATAATGCTTTATATTAGATGAAGGTCATTTCTTACTTTTCAACTTCACCTCAATGCATTTTCTGAATGGTGATGCTTTGTTGCACTTGTTGCAATGGCTGGAAGATAGAGTTTGCAGTTTCCTGTTGATCCTGCTGAGTTATTAGTGAATTGGAATTTCCATAAAATACAGATGAACACCTCTCTAAGTTTTGCTCTTATCTCTTTTCCCCCATCTTTTTCTTTCCATCTTCTCTCCTGTTTCCCCCCCTTTCCCTGCCCTCAAACCCCCACTTTTCCCTGAACCTCATCCTCTACGTCTGTAGGTTCATGGTAGGCGACCTGTCGGACTCAGAGGGCGACTTGTCCTCAGACCAGGTGGTGAAGGATGTGGACTTTCAGGGGACAGAGGAGACCCACCCAGCTTTCAGCCACGGCACTGAGCTCATCCCCTGGTAGGGCACACACCCAGATGCAAACACAACCAACCTGACAGACAGATCTCCACGTACAGACAGTCACTCCCTGTATCCTTCTGTCTAGGTACGTGTTGTCCCTGCAGCCAGACGTGCACCAGTTTCTGCTGCAGGGGGCTACAGTGATCCACTACGACCAGGACAGCCACCTCACAGCCCGCTGCCTGCTGCGGCTGCAGCCTGACAACACCACACTCACCTGGGGTAAGACATGATCATCCAGAATGGTATTTTGGAGTGGAGACTAGGGGTAAAGACAAGACACAAGACACAAACATATCTACACTTATTAGACGTTTCGCTTTTACTTATAACACTGCCAAATGGACCTGACACAGTTTGATGTGTTAATTTGCCTGCTATACACTTACAGCACTGCTGCCTTTTTCAGGGTCCTCTCTTTTTCTTGCCTTCTTGTTGTATATTTAGGCAGTATTTACACGCAGTTCCCCAGTGTCACTCTATTATGGTGCTGCTTGCTGTGTTTGTGACACAACACCAATATTTAAAACTCTGTAGATGTTTAATATTTAAAACTCGATAGATAAAACACCACACTAATCTGGGATACTCAGTTTCCCCACAGGGATCAATAAAGTTTTCTGATTCTGATTTTGATTCTGATTCTGATACCACACTCATTCTCTAGCTTGCATATATTGTATATTTTCATCAAACATTAAAAAGATCTGCAAACTTAAGATTCTTATGGATGACTATAACATTAAAGGAAACCTCAGTAAATAAAGGATTTAAATTATATTGAAACCAAAGTGGTGGTGGTTTGTGGTGAGACTGTGCTGTATGTAGCCCCTCTAAACTGGGGTTAAGTATTCAAACAGTTGCCTGTGGTTTCAAAGTACAGTATATAGTTCCCTCCAGCAGGGTTGGGTCAGCCACTACTTACAAGGAGTTGAAGGTTGCTTTCACTGTTATATAGTGAGCATGTGAAGATAAATCATCTGTACATTTAAGATACAATGTATATGTTTACATGCATGACGGATAAGCTCCATTTGCCTTAACATTACTACTCACACTGAGACACAGTGATAGATAAGTGATACCAGTGATAAAAAAATCCTGTTTCCTTTGTGATTATTACATTTCAAACAAATTGTGAATGTGTTTATTCGTGGTAACTGAACCCCATTTCCTCTGTTCCAAACAGACTTTAACATGGTTATAAATGTGTAAATCTGTGACAAACAACCCCCAGTTTCCTATGTCTTTACTACATTTTAAACACGTCGGAAATGTGTTGATCCATGGCAGGTAAGCCTCAGAGCGGAGGGGCCTCTCCCACAGAGCACCCAGTGGGTCTGGGCCAGACTGTGGTGGCTGGACTGGCCGAGGGCCTGCTGGATCTGGGAGTGGTGAAGGTATGTAGAGAAAAATACAGCATTAATCTACTGTCTGTGATACAAAAATATCCATTTTAAAAATGCATTTAATCTAGTATGGAGGATAAGTTTTTACTGTAAATTGGTTATATCATTTCAATTGTTTCCAAAGTAAATCAACTTGTATCAAGAATTTTCCTAAATCAAGTGACACTGTTTTGATCCTGGTGGTGAGCTGCTTCATTTCAAGACACTGTTGTGTGTTGCTGGAAATTGTCAAAAACTGCACTGGAAACCAATGCAGTTATCTCACAACAGTGACATCAGTGATCTTCAAAACTGTTCAGCCTGGGTCCAAATGAAAGAGCTGGGTTCATTTAGGGACCCAGGCTAACTGAGGCATTTTATTTTTCTTATATAAGGACTTAACACCACACTGCAGATATCTCTTCAAGAGTAAAGTGTCACCATGTCACGTTATAAATCTCATATGGTGTTCTTTGGTCAAGCTTGGGCTTATAAAACTGTGTTTATTTGAATGTGCAGGCAGTGTTCCTGGGTCACCATGGAGTGGACGTCCATGCTGTGTGTTTGCAGAACAAGCTGAGCCAGATGACAGTGGAGGAGAACGGCCTCAGCCTCCTCTATGGTCTCAGTACCACCGACAACAGGTCAGGACCCTGTTACTATCATAACTTAGCTATTTCCTTCATGTGTATTTTTTGAATGTTGGCAAAACACTGGAGGGATTTCCTTGTAATTTAAGTGGTGTACTTAACCATAGGCTCCTGCACTTTGTGGCTCCCAATCACACGGCACGGATGCTTCACAAGGGTCTGTCGGAGCTGGTGAATGCAACCAGGAAGTTGAAGAGGTTTCCTGATCAAAGGCTGCAGTGGCTGAGGAGGCAGTATGTCAGTCTGTATCAGGTAAACTTTTTTTTTTTTTGTTCTTTTGTTTTTTTGTTCTTTTAGACAGTCCTTTGTTTTCTTAAATGCCCTTTTTTTCCCCAAATACATACTTGGATATATTCAAAATGGCCACCAAAAGACCTGCAAGAGCAAGTGATAGCAAAACATATAACTGCTATTTATAAAATAAACAATATACAATTTAAAATATAATTAAAACATAGGATATTATAAGTATATAATATTTTCTGATACGCAATAAAAAATGGTTGAAGATTGGGCTCTGGACTGAGAAGTTTACATCTCTGGAATTCAAAATGGGACTCAAATCTCCAAAAAGTTAAAAATGGTGACTATGCACTTCTGAAATAAAAAAAAGGAGTCATTTGAAATGAATAATGAGTTTGCTTGATTTTCCTGGTATTTTAGGGTCAGGTATTCAACACAAAGCAAATGGAGGCTAAAGTTAAATTCATCGATACAAAATTGAAAAAAAAGAGGGAAAAAGCCAAGTTAAATTCTTACTTGATAGCAGAGTTCAAACGCCTTCAACTAAACTTTTGAGTAGACACTGCAGTGTTTAACGTCTGTGTGTTTGTGTCTTGCAGGAGGATGCCAGGTACGAAGGCCCTACGCTCGCTCAGGCCATTGAGCTGTTCGGTGGGCGGCGGTGGAACATGGGTACGGGCGGGGAGAAACCTGCCACCCAGAAAAACAGCCCACTGGGCATCAATGACAAGACCAAGAAGAAGAAGAAGGTCCTTGTCAGGGTCAGTACATACCTAATTCTACTTCCAAACCCTTTTGAAGACCTCCGATATTTGGCTATTTTATGTTTCATTTTTTTCATTTATGTTTCATTTTATGTTTCATTTTACAGTCAAGAAATTTAGCTGCTTCCACCAAGAATGCACTTTTGATTTTGCAGTCATAGGATGGTCTCTCAAAACATTACAGCAGACTGTCCTTAGTCTTTGCATTTCAGTGTTAAAACGCATATTTCCTACTTTAAGAACATCTGAAATCTTTTCTAATACGTTGTTTTTTCAGTGATTTACCTGTCAGTTCGGTTAGTTCAGGATTCAGGATTCAGGATTCTGCGCTATTTCATTCTGTCTTGTCCCTGTCAAACCAAGCAAGACATGGAGAATTTGTGACACTGAATGGTTACTCATTGCAAGTGTGTTTTGTCTCCCGACGCAGGGAGACAGTGGAGATGCCACAGATGACGAGATGGTTTCCAGGAAAACTCGGAGCTGTAAGGAGGGAATTTGTCGGAACGGACCGGAGTTGTCTGACAGCGTGGACCAGGAAGAGCCAGGTGAGGCTTCCTGGAATCAGATCTACAAACAAAAATGTATAGATATATGTAAAGTAAGGGTGTAGCAAGATGATGTTCCATCAATTTCTATGCAGCTTGTTTGATAGCTAAAAAATTTTGCTGACATACTTTCATTAACTCTCTTGGTGTGGAATCAGGTTACTAAACCAAATTATAAAACCAAGATGATTCTCTTTTCTTGTCTTTAAAATAATAACAGGGATGGCAAGTTTTGCATCCCAAAATGTAGGCTGCTTTTTCTGAGCCTCCAACAATAAAAGAGACAAAAAAAAAATTGTCTTGTCTACATTATGTTGATTAACTCTCAGTCCTGTTTCCCTCCACAGAGGACAGCTTCCCTGGACCGTTCTCCCTCTCATCTAACAGGAGCCCTGGATTGCTGGCCTCCTCATCCTCCTCTTCCTCTTCCTCCAGCATGGCGGGCTCCAACCCGTCCCGCGCACAATCCTCTCCCATCCTGTCAGGAACTTCCAAGGCTCAGCCAGGGTATGTGTACGATGACTAGAGGTGTGAAATTTCAAACTCCTCTGAAACCTTCGTTTTTAATCCAGTATAAAGGTTATTTTAAAGTATTTTTAAAATAACCTTCATGCTTTGCCTTCCCTGTGTGTGTTGCAGTGCATGGAGCAGCAGGTCGTGGCACGGTCGAGGTAAAGGCTGTTTCAAAGGTTTCCAGAATCTCATGATGTCGGACAGCACCATGAGCTTCATTGAGTTTGTTGAGCTCTTCAAGTCATTCAGGTAGATACAATACTTTTTCAATTTTTTTAACATGCTTGCTTGCTGTTTAACAACTGCTACCCGTGTTATGAGAGAATACGTGTCATCAACATGAATGTGAAGCAGGTTTTTCAACCTGAATTTGAAAATCTTACTCTAACCCAAATAGATATTTGGAAAATCTTCCAGTACTAATACAGCATAGATATGAGTGCAGGATGATGACTACCACTGTAAGATACATGAGCAGACATTCAAACAGCAGCTTGGCGGGCCACATTCAAATTTAAAATCTTAATAAATATTTCTCACTGTTATCTGTTCAAACTAAAACCAAACATAAACATATTTCCTCTAATGTAATTATCTGTCATGTTGGGCCTTGAAAAACAATAGGATGTGTATAGTACATTTTTATTTTGCATATTTTAACATCTCACTCCCTCTTATTATATAATTTTTGACTTCTTATCAACAGCAGACTTGCTGGGCTACCAGCAGTGTGACAAAACAAATTCAGTAAATGCTTGTGAAGGTTATCGTACTCAAGATATTTTTTTTTCCAGTGTATATTCTTGTCAAATGAAATAGAGCTTTGCCTTGATAAGCCATGGATTGTTTTTGTACCATTCCTCCTACATTTCTTACATTTTATCTGCTGCTGTTTCGTGGTACTCACCTTTTTAATTGCACGCTTGCTAAGCTGCAGCCATGCAGGGGAAATTATTCCAGCAGATCAACATTTCAAGGTTTCTGCTTTACTTCCTGAAGACAGAACTGAAGTGTATTAGCATATCTCATTACCTCTGTCACTTTTAAGAAGACATGCCCTCTCTTACAAAATCAGTCATCATCCCATAACCTTGTCCTTTACCCCACTCACACTAAGAAGCTTATCAACAGAAGGAGTTTATGTAGAAGTGATCATTATTTTTAAATCCCACCAATCCTCTTACACACACCTGAACTTCCTTTAGCTTGTAAAAGTCTAAAATACACAAAAGAGTGTTAAGCTTTATTTCTATAACACTTTTCTTACACAGGTACAAAGTGCTGATAAACATGGACAAATGACATTTGCATGATTTGCAAAGAAAATGGAACAAAAAAAATTACCATAACATTAAACAAAATATCAGTTGCCAGTCTGCAAAATCAAGGTTTCTACGGACTCGATTAAAAAAGGTATAGAAATTAGATGAACTTACGAACTTAGATGAACTTAAAGTTTAGACAGCAAAGGCTCAGCTGATTTTGTGTTCAATCTGGCCTTTTAAACAGTCAAAGACATTTTGTCTGCAGTGTAAGCCTACATTACTGTCAGGCCTTTTTATTGCTTTGAAAGTAACAAATTAAATCTTGAAGGCAATCATAAAATTTGCTGGAAGCAGGCGGAAGATGGCTAAAATGGGAATAAAATGAACTCTTCTTTTTATTTCTTCTAAAAAAAAAAACAACTGGCAAGAGGTAATTGAGAATTCACTTCCTCACGTCTGGGTTTTTTCAAGGACCTGTCAGTCTGAATGTGTGTTGAATGCCATTATCAATCTTTATCGGATGTCCTCTGCTCTTCCTCCCCAGTATCCGCAGTAGGAAGGACCTGAAGGAGCTGTTTGATACCTTCGCTGTCCCCTGCAGCCGCTCAAGTCCAGAGTCGCCTCCTCTCTACACCAACCTGAGGATAGACGACAAGGACACAGGACTTCAGCCAGACCTTGGTACAAGCACACAGAGTTATATCCATGTATATACTGTCTTTCTCTCTTTTTATCTCCCTCCATCACCCTCATCCTCTCTGTCCCTCCAGACTTGTTAACCCGCAACGGTTCTGATCTGGGCCTGTTCATCCGGACGAGGCAGCAGATGTCCGACAACCAGAGGCAGATCTCAGATGCCATCGCGGCGGCCAGCATCGTCACCAACGGGACCGGGGTGGAGAACGCGTCGCTAGGCGTCTTGGGATTGGCCATCCCTCAGATGAATGACTTCCTGGTGAACTGCCAGAGGGAACACCTGAGCTACGATGAGATCCTCAGTATTATACAGGTACGATGGATGGATAAAGACAAGGGGGCTAGATGGAAGGATGAAAGAATGGGTGGATTAATGCAAGGACAAGGGGAGGAGGGGGGCATTTGAGACATTATAAGATTATTTTTGACACTTAGGGTCGATTAATTGAAGAAGGAAGTTAATGAAGAAAAATGGAGAGGTTATCTCATATTTTAAAATTGGGCTTTCTTTTTAGCTTGTGAAACACTTTTTTTTTCTCTTGAAAGCACTTACATAAACATTTGTCCCGAGCTAGATGGATTGATGAAAGGAGAGGAAGTAGACCAGGCAGGTAGGGAGGGCAAGAAGGACAAGTAGATGACTGATATAGTTGAATGTAGTGATGAATAGATGATGGATGGATAGCCTGAAGGAGGTAAGGGACGCCGCACGGACGGAAGGGAAAAAGGGCAGTTGATCCATCATGCTGATGAATTATGTCTTTGTGTTTCTCTTTCAGAAATTCGAGCCCTCATCAAGCATGCGACAAATGGGCTGGATGTCATTTGAAGGCTTTGCAAGGTATAACGACAACAACCACCACCTTCATCACCCCTCTCAAAACAAAGTGCTGATCTTAACGGGGTACACAGCCGACAGTGTCAAATAATATCAAGCATGCGTAGAATATAGAATATATAGTAACTAGTAGTAGTATACACACTGAAAACAGACAGATGCAATTAACTATACAGTACATACTGTATCACAAAACAGCGGATCCACATATATCAATGAACATGAAAGGCAAGTTTATCTGTGCATGTTTTCAAAAAAAAATAAAAGAAGAAAGAGAATCAGTGAACTCAGTGTTGTGCTTTGCAAGGCACATTGCTGCAGTATTTAAAGGTTTTACTAAACAGCCATTTTAAGCCCATGTTGGAAAAAATTGACAATGTTTAGTGCATACGCATATATTAATATATATGCATATTTATGCATAATTATTCACTCTGAGTGTAAATTATGAGGTATATCTACACACTCATAAAGCGTACAGGTGAAGCTTGGATTGATCCTGTTGAATCTGTATGTACATATTATTATATGCTGTATAGTTTTTGGTTGGAAGAGAGGCTCCTGAAACAATATTAAGTCCATGTGACATTCAAACTGAAACCAATTTTTGGTGGCTTGACAGCTCTTCAGGGCAAGACGACCCTCTCCTGACTACTCTCTGGCTGGGATACATTCAGTGGACAGCCATTCATACCACTGTCGCATTAAATCATGAAAATGAGGATAACGAGGCCATAATCTAAAATCTTACCATCCATCTCTCATTGCCAGGTACCTGATGGACAAGGAGAACTTTGCGTCTCATAACGAGGAGTCGCAGGTGAACCCGGAGGAGCTGCAGTACCCTCTGTCCTACTACTACATCGAGTCCTCGCACAACACCTACCTGACTGGACACCAGCTCAAAGGAGAGTCCTCTGTCGAACTGTACAGTCAGGTGAGTCAGCTGCTTGTTCATTTAATCAAACTTACCATCAGTGAAACTGATAGCTTGTTTTGTATTTTGCAGGATTTTTTAAACTTTATCATGATAAGCTCTATACTGCTGAAATATGCAGTGGGTATACACCTACATACAAAAACAGGTTGACTGAATGAAAGATAACAGTTACAGCAAAAATGGTCTTACATTACATTTCATAAAACATGTAAGGAATTATGCCAAAAGAAACAGCCAAATTAACTGCTGCATGTTGACCTTTGTATGTCACGTTTCTCTCTTATCTATTCAGTTTATTATTGTTTTTAGTAGTAGTGGCAGAAGTAGTAGTGGTTGTAGTAGTAGTTTTACTTGACTTAATAAAGAAAAAAAAAAAATTATCCTCTAAGGATGATTCAGGATAAAGGCAAAATGGGGACTACATTTTTTTCCCCAATGTATTGCATTGTAATGTGATTGTAATTCATGTCATTTAAAAGCCCCAACACTTTCTGACCCTTTGTTTAGGGGCACAAAATGTGAGTTATTTTTCTTTTCTTTTCAGTATTTCAGTTATTTTTTCTTTTTTTTTTTTTGGAACTCCAATTTTGTTCCTAAAAACATCTCAAAGTCTCATTGTGGGGTGTCATTGTTGCTCTCTGTAGGTGCTGCTGCAAGGCTGTAGGAGTGTTGAGTTGGACTGTTGGGATGGAGATGACGGCATGCCGGTCATCTACCACGGACACACACTCACCACCAAGATACCCTTCAAGGTTAGAAATGAAGAAGAAAACTCTTTCACAAATTAGATATCTATTGATTTGGAGAAAAAAATTAATTTGGACCACTGTGGTAGAATAAATTTGCCTTTAAAGTCACTACACATAAATGCATCACCAAGATATATTATTCAGATTTAGAAATTACTGCAGACGCTAGTGGGTGTTCATTAACAAACATAAACATATTCATTCCCTCACTCTTACACATGCAGACTTGATACCTTTAATTCAAGGCCTGCACACCATTCAGCTAAAAGCAATCATTCTACTTTCTCCCCATGGAATAATTCATCTCAGTACCAGCACTAATTGCACTGATTTGATAAACAAATGTGAATTTTTTAGTTCACGTCAGCTAACTTCAGTTCACCAGCTATGGTTGCCCAGGAGGGTCATGTTGCTGTTATTTGTTTTATTTAATCAGAGTTTGGAGAACATTGAGCCTTAGAACACCTGTATTTTATTTTATGCTATATCTAAATGCTGCTGCAGTAAATCTAATCAGTATTGGTTTCAATGGAGAGTTTTATGTCACATATTTGACTTGTAATGCTGTTTCACAGAATTTAAATATTACTGGTGTAAATGCAGGAATTTAGTGTTACATGGTCTAAATATTTGTTTCTGAGGCCTTTCCACTCAGCAAGCAGCCATTTTTGAGGGAAGTTTTCTTGTGTGACATACCAAATATCAGATGCATTTTATCTTACATTTTCTTATGTCCTACATTTTTCCAGGATGTGGTGGAAGCAATCAACCGCTCTGCATTTGTCAATTCTGACATGCCCGTCATGCTGTCCATAGAGAACCACTGTTCCCTCCCTCAGCAACGCAAGATGGCCGAGATCTTCAAGGTAAGGCTTTGGCTATGTCTGGAATATATGTCTATCTATGCAGATAGTTTTTGTGTGATTTGGCGAGGCTTCCAGTCTGCAGAGTTCTCCCCCGTCTCCTGTCACCCCAATACAATGGAGGCTGGATGGATTTTCTTTTGTGGAGCTCAAAATGTCAAAAATTTCCATGTGAAAACCCCAACAGCTCTTTCCAAAAACAATGACACGGATACTCTGCTCAGTATAATCAACAGACCTCAGTGGGGAAAAGTTTTGTGAGGAACTACTTCCTGCCAAGAACACCAACAAACTGTATCTATCCGCCCTGAATTAGAACTCCTTCGGGGCGGATAGATACAGTTTGTTGGTTTGCCAGCATATAATGAAACTTCAATTTCTGTAGTCAAGTATGTGTTTTCCAGTTTTGGTTAATTTGTCTCTGATTTTATTGGTATTTCATTTCAAAACATTCTGAGGTAGTATACTCAACATTTATTAAGATTCACCTTAAGGACCCAGGCAACACTTGGAAATAGATTACATGTAATGTCAAACTCCTTTTCAGTCTGCGTGAGTCCATAATCCTGATTGAGATTCTGCCTTTATCTCTTGGTTAAACGTCCACAAGAGGCACTGACTTAATGTAGGAAAAACCAGTAGGATGAAATTCTTGACTAAATGAGAATAATACTCAGTTTGCAGCACTACCCTGCTTCACATTCATAGTGATAGATAAACTTACACCTGTCCTCTGCTGTTCTGCTGTTAACCACTGAGCTGTTTAGTGGCTTCCTTAAGGGCACCTTAGCAGCTGTTGTTGAGGGAGGATAGAGCAAAACTGGGCATTTGAACCAACAGTCTTCCAGTCATAAGGCTTTTTTCCAGTCTTAAGTCTTTTTTTTTTTTTTTTTTTTTTTTTTTGAGGTTGTGTAGGCCGAGTAGATCTGAGCACGACTGATACATCATCTCTCTTTCATCTCACAAAACTTCCCAGCGTTCCTTCCTCCTTGGAGATTCACTGTTAAACGGTCTGATAAAGAAAAATGTCTTTCATGTTCAGAAAGTTTTTCTTTACTATCTTGAGCATTCCTCCAGCCAGCTCACGTCATTATGCGTTTGTTTATTTGTTATGTAGTTTTGATAAAGGCATCTTCGTTTCCCCCAGTTGAGGATTCTTCCGATGCTTATGACCGCAGCCTACTGTATGAACTTGGTTGACTTTGCTCTCCTGTCTCCTCCGTTACATTCTGGCCCATATTCCACATCATCTCTTGATCTCTGTCCATCATGTTTGGGTATTTATTTACCAGACGGTGTTCGGGGAGCGTCTGGTGACACGTTTCCTCTTTGAGAGCGACTTCAGCGATGACCCCCTCCTGCCGTCGCCGCTGCAGCTGCGGGGGAGGATCCTGCTCAAGAACAAGAAGCTCAAAGCCCACCAGGCGCCTGTGGACATACTCAAACAGAAGGTCAGAAGGAGGGAGAGACATGATGTACACAAACCCTCAGGAACATGTATACATATTTAACATAGTCCGTCTTTTAAAGTGCCTTACAGATGCCTGAGTGCAGGGATTATTTAGTATAGGTTTGCCCCAGTAGGGATCACACCCCTGACCTTGGCTGTGGTAAAGCCACTGATTGAAAACAGCATGCAGTATATATACTCAAATAGGGCGTCAGTGTGAGACACATGTATGTACTTGTGTGAAATATGCTAGTGTGCCCGCAAATGCACCACACCATCCTCAGTTTACAGCAAGGATAAAATGAAGTGTTTTAACATATACACAGCAGATTTTCTGCAGCTAAAATGTTTACAGATAACGGATAGATATGGATAAAGCTGCAGATATATCTTTATAAATAGGATTCCCCTTCTCTCCCTTTCTACTAGACACACACTTTGTAATTCTGCTCTTTCTGTCTCACATTCTCCCTCTCATACATTATTTCTGTCTCTGCACAGGCCCATCAGCTGGCCCACATGCAGGCTCAGGCTAGCAACGGGTCACTTGGGGTCACTTCACCTGCCAATCACACCAATGAGGAAGAGGAGGAGGAG
>OMKZ01017736.1:6663-17152 GCA_900302535.1 Neoniphon sammara | reverse complement strand
TATATATATGTTACACACACACACACACACACACACACACATATGTATGTGTATGTGTGTGTATATATATTTATCACCTAGTGGTTTTAGCTTGCTCATTACCTTCTCCTTGTAGGTAACCATCATACAGCTCTCTGAGGTGGAGGATGAGCTCCTCTGTGTTCTGCCCTGTGAGAGCCGACACAGGGATCACCCTCTGGGTGACTTGGCTCTTTAGAGTCGCTAACTTCTCCCTGGCCTCAGACAGATCCATTTTGTTGGCAATGATGGCGTGAGGCCGCTGGGACAGACCAGGCTCATACTGATCTAGTTCGTAGCGCAGGTGCTGGAGCTGAGTCCATGGTTCTGAATCAGACAGGTCTAGAACAAAGAGCAGAAACCGACAGCGCTCTATGTGTCGCAGGAAGGAGATGCCCAGGCCGCGGTTTAAATGGGCCCCACGGATGATGCCTGGGATATCAGCCACTGGACAGAGCAAGAGAAACATAATATTTACAAAACAGGAATAAGGAAATTGATATTCTTGTGTGTTGTAGAATGTGTCCTTGCATTAGAGTATATGTAAGAAAACAGCAATATATATCACAATGCAACTTATCCTGTGCATGGTTGCCTCCTTATCCTTTACACAAAAGTATACATATATGTCATATTTACATACATATCACAAATTTCTTAAAATCAACTACCTGCTACTTGCTCATGATCCCTGTACTTGACAATTCCTACATGTGGGTTGAGTGTTGTAAAAGGGTAGGCAGCTACAGCAGGCTTAGCATTGGAGATGGCCCTCAAGAGCGATGATTTCCCTGCATTTGGAAACCCAACCTGTGGTGGTAAAGAAAAATACTGCATAAAATAATTATTTTCACAATGTATCTGCCAATATCAAGCACGAAACATTAGTAGTGTTGACAAAATGTGCCAATATTATTTAAGAACATAAGCTTAAGCAACTTTTTCTCACCAGTCCAGCGTGGGCCATGGTGCGCAGCTCTAGCTGAAGGACTCTCTCCTGGCCCTTGATTCCTGGAGTGGCTGTCATTGGGGCTCGGTTCTCGTTGGACAGAAAGAATCGGTTTCCCTTCCCACAAGCCCCTCCAAACACAGCCAGATACTCTTGGCCATGCGCAGAAAGGTCCACTACTGTCTTGCCCTGCTCCTTCACAATGGTGCCTAATGGGACCTTTGCGGAGGGAAAAGATATCAATGCATTAGATTAAGCACCAGGGTTTATATGGATTAAAATTTTGACATAGTTGTTTGTATGTTACATTCCATCCCTGAGCACATGTATGAACTCACAAATATGTAGGTTGAGCTGCCATTCCGACCATAACAGTTCTTGCTGCCACCGGATTGTCCATCCTCTGCCTTATAAACTGGAACTATTTGTGCCAGAGACTTCACAAACCGGTCAACTAAAAGCATACAAATAAGGGATACAGGCAGACACATGTGGTGTGATGCAGAATGAAACCTCACCATATTGTGACTCTGAGTGTTGACATAAAACTTAAGAATCATATTATATTTTTTAGGCCTATTAAGGAAACTAGGCATACACCAATCTGTTTTTTGAGGCCGATACCAATATCTGATGTCTTCAGCCCATAACTGTCAATACCAAAAGGCATTTTTGTAAAAATCAGAATTCAAATTGGGGTGCACAACAGCTTAGGATGGGAAGCTGTAGAACACAGATGCCAAACAGGTTAATGTCAGTCAGGACCCAAACTGAATCTTAGAACCAGTTGGGTGCAGTCTCTTACCTTTAATAATGATGTTTCCCCCGTCACCTCCATTCCCTCCATCCGGGCCGCCCCACTCCTTCCGGGGCTCACTGTGGAAAGTGCAAGCCCCTTTACCACCTGACCCAGCCACCAGCTTCACATTGCGATGGTCAACAAAGCAACGGGTCTATGGGTCGCATCAAAGTACAATGTGAGACACCCAGATTTTTCTAAATAAAGCTATTCTGATAGGTG
Source organism: Neoniphon sammara (assembly GCA_900302535.1). Classification (NCBI taxonomy): domain Eukaryota; kingdom Metazoa; phylum Chordata; class Actinopteri; order Holocentriformes; family Holocentridae; genus Neoniphon; species Neoniphon sammara. The sequence continues at coordinate 15,164 of OMKZ01017736.1, read as the reverse complement.
ATTTTGACACTAGGGTGGAAAAAATGATATCGTTTATACACGAACCAGTTTCTTTTCAGACAGCTCTTTCTTCTGGTTTCCTCGGACTTTGGCGTACAGAGGACAGGTAGTGCCGACATCTCTGACACCTCTTGCAGCTTTCCGTCTCCACGCCTCCGACACTGGAGACACACTGCGGCTGAATAAACTCAACTGTCTCTTTCGGCACACTTCTCCCAATATGTATCCCAACGGTATGTCTAGAGAGAGCCACTTTGGGTCTTGTACTCTCGACAACGTTCTCAACATTGTCACTTTCGGCGGAATAATATTAGTCTAAAAGTAGCTAACGACGACTTAGAAATTTGACCTCGACCATTCGTCTGGACCCATGAACACATTGCTTGTAAGTAACGTTAGTGAGCAAACTAGTATTAGCTGTCGAAAAAGCACTTGGTAAAGTGTTCATTAACTAACGTAAAAAATCGCCTACCCAATTTTTAAGTCGGACAGGCATGTACAGAGTCACGTTACCTTAGTTAGCTTGCACATTACAGCTAACTTTGTTTAGCTTCTATGGTAGCTTACCGATGTGACAAGAACGGAAGCTGAGAAGGGTCTAGTAGTACGTCATTGAAAAGCGGTTTGTAATTGCCCCACAACACACAATGAGAGCAAATGAGGAAGGCAATGTTTTTGGATTAATGAATAGCCTAAAGAATTCATTGCATTTATGTTATCAAAATGTTCAGGGGCAGTACAGTTTCTATGTACATAAACGTACTTTGTGGTCTATTTTGTGCCATTTTACCATTTTGCACTCAATGTATTCTTCCCGCAACCTAATGTGTGGAAAAACTGGTTCAGGTGATTCTCATAGTGATGTGAGGCAAATGACAACATTTCCTTAATAATTTATGCAAAACCAACAAAAGGTGAATGTCAGTTTATTTTATATAATAAACAGTAATAAAAGACAGCTGAAAAGAACAGGCAATGCAGTCTTACAGTAGATCAGTAAATAACATTCATATTTGATGTACTCACACCAAGTCTCTCTCTCTCTCTTTCTCTCTCTCTCTCTCTCACACACACACACACACACACACACACAAAGGGCTGCCACTCAGAGCAATGATGACACACTATAAAGAACTTGAAAATGCTGTCATACATATTCAGTTCACAATAAAAAGAAAGAAACATACAGATACATTGTAGTGTAGAGAAGCCTGTGATTGTCACTTTGGAGTGGCATATAGTTATTTAGCTGTTTGACAGCCAGGTATCCCCGATTCTTGATTAACCCTGCGAAAAGACTGCAACTACTGAGTTGCCCCCTCTTGGATCAGCTGAGTTACTGCAGTGTTAACAACCATTTATATTCATAGTTATTACTGAGTTATATTACACTTTATTATCCCAAAGATGGACCCTCACAATCATATAACCCTTATTACAAATCACAGTCCTGTGTAATAAATTGTGATTAGTATAATGACCAGGTGCTCTAAATCATTTGAAATAACAAAAAATAATAATAAACAAAAAACAAAAACATATCTGCCCATAGTGTGTAGATAGATAGATAGATAGATAGATAGATAGATAATGTTAAATAAAATGATCAAATTAATAAATAAAATAAGGCAAGTGTGCTTGCAGGGCATATTCATGTACACTTGTCTTAAAATCGACACTATATCCCCCTTAACACTTATTATCATTAAATATTTTTCCTCTAATACAGAAGATGATGAATACATTTTTTTCACTGAAAAACGAACACTGAAGTAGGCTCTATGTTTGCAAACAACCTTACATAATCTGTAAATACATCACACAGAAAATACAAAAAATAAATACATTTCCAAAACATAAAAAGTCAGTTGATACCTGCAACAAACATAATACATAACAAAACATGATCCTAGACTTTGCCATCTTTGAACGTCTAGAAACTACAAAGGAAGGTATACAAGTCCACAATGAGAACCAACCCCAACATAACTGAGTGTATTGCACTTATTGAAGTAGACATGCAGGACACATTCTACTGTTCTGTCCCTGTGTTACTTTGGCTTTTTGAGGATCGTAAAAACAGCTTGAATCGCACAACAACAAAAAAGTACACCGTCACTGTTAAAATTAAAATTCAGACAAAGTGGCAAAGTGTAATAAAACCATAACTGAATGGCATCTGTATAGTTTGACACCTCATAGTTGACCTTTTTCACAGTAGCCACTGTGACCGGAAATAGCAGAGTAAACACAGGTGTTACTAATTACATTAATTAAGGTTCTGTTCCATTTAAGTGTAGCAGAGTCTTTACAGTGAACCAGCATGAACAATAGCACGGTCCTGGCTCTGTTAGACCTAAATGGAACAGAACCTTCATTAATGTTATTAGTAACACCTGTGTTTACCTGCTATTTCATGTCAAAATGGCTGCTGTGAAAAAGGCCTATTCTGCACAATGAAGATTTCTTCACACGCAGAACAATGCCTCGGAATAAAATTAATAAAAATAAAAACGTTCAGTGTCTGAAATACTACCACTATGTATGATTATCATGGTCAATGATACACACTGCTAAGTCTGGATCAGTCAGCTATCTATTGTGACTATTACCTCAGTAAGACATATGCAGATATTAAGACAGAGTGAAAACACATAATGTTAGACCACACAGTAACACATCACAGTTTGACTAACACAGACAAACTTCCCTGATCAAGTCAGGCATAAGGACCAACATTTTCACCTTCATAAAATTAATTCTCCTTATCATGAGATATAACAGTGTCTCTACTAGGGATTAAAGGAAGAGCTGGACCTAGTCTATTAGATAAATATCAAGGAACATTTCCTTTTGTTATAAACCTAATTTGCTCTTTTATAGCCCACAGTCTCACAACCCCAGGACCTGCTTTATGCACCCAATGAAGGCAAAACAAAGAAGAAGCTGGTAAAAGAAAACAAATAATAAAAGTGAGCGGCTGAGATAACGATGAGTAAAAGGCAAACTGAGATAATAGGAAAGGCAAGATAAAGGTATACAGAGGCAAGGTGCTGAGGCATAACCAACGCCTCTGCAGTTCCTTTAAGTTGCATCCTATTATAAGATCTGCATTCACTGTCTTTACGCTACACACACCCTGATTCTCCATGGGGTCGCCAGGAACCCCTCACACACCTTCAGCTACAACCCTGTAGTTAGCAAAACAGATGAGGAAAGCATCTCATTTGAGCAGATAATTTTTTTCTAGAAGGATGATGAACATGAGGATAATAAATCTGATGCGTCCAGGTCTTCTAATCCACAACTGAGCATAGCCCACCACCGCTGAGTGATATTTCCAGAGCCATTCCTTTATTGTTTTCATCATCGGGAAAACAAAGTGATACTTTATTGCTGATAGTTTCCATACTGACCCTGCAAGGCAAAATGATTATTAACATAGCAAGATTACATTGTATTTTGTGCACAATATTGTTTACTTTAGTGTTAAAATTGTGAAATCTTGCAATAAAGTACAAAATGATCCCTATAACTCAAATTTACTCACCATATTCATAAATATAAAAATTTTCATGGCTTTCTCAAGTGTAAGTATCTACTTTATAAACTCATAAACTGGGTAACAATATAATATAACCGAGGAAGCAGATAATACCCAAATAACAATGTTTATATCATGAGCTGCTGCACTTGAGGGTTTAAAGGATGAAGCAAAGGGGTTATTGCAATTTAGGTTATTATTTATGTATTTTTGTGGATCCAACTACATACAAAGTCCAGTGTATTTAGGTTATAATATCATAAATTATTATTATTATTATTATTATTATTATTATTATTATGAAGAAAGACTAATAGAACTACTTGGTGCATGGCATAAAAGCTTTTGGGATAGGTACTACAAGAACATATAATAAACAAATAAATAAACAATTAACAAAGATAAAAGCCTTTATTTTATAGTGTCAGTTTGAATAATTAACTAACTGACAAGTTTCGCTTCAGATGAGCCTTCATTAGGGATTATGTTTTTTTGTTTGTTTGTTTTTTTGTTTTTTATGCTTTACCATAATGTGAAATGGATGTTGGCCTGTGATACAAAAGCAATTCAAGAGACCCCTAGGGGCTTCTGGGGAGTTCTCAGCAAAATGAAGAACAGCTTAATTTCACTACAATTTAATTCACTGGAAATTGTTACAATACAAAAATGCATGAGTGATTATTAAGTTTTAATGACACCACTATGAATCTATTTGTCAGTCTTAACATCTAAACAATTTAATTCTTAACATAAACCAAAATATCTTTTCATATCAGGGTCCCAGTCGGCAAAATCTGATGTAATGTACCTGTTCATAGGCGTAGGGTCTCTGCGTCTGAGCTCCAGGGCCTCCCTGGGAGGAGCGGTAGGAGTTGTACTGCTGGCCTTGCCCTTGCTGATACTGAGAATACTGTGCGGAGCCTCCCTGCCCAGGCCCTACAGGGAGACAGTACACTCAGTTTGTATGTGTGTAAGAGTATGTGTATATGTGTCTGTCTATGTACGCGTCTGTGTAGATGCACATTGGTGTGAGTTGTCCTGACCGTATCCCTGTGGCTGTCCGCTGTAGCCCTGTTGAGACGAGTACTGCTGTTGGCTGAAGGGCTGCTGCTGGCCTGAGCCCTGCTGATATTGGGCCTGCTGCTGACTGTACTGAGAGTTACCTGCAGGTATACATCAACATGTACGCAGCCATATATTAACGCTGTCACAGTACTTTCAATTCAGTTGGAAGCTCTTGAACAAACAGTGGAGATACAGTGTATTACCAGCAACGCGCTTTTATACACATAGTTCCAAATTGAAAATAAATAGACAAGCAAGCAAAGGACATTACAACAGTGAATTGATGTAAATGCAATTGGTACCTCCTTCATAGTAGTGCTGTGAAGATTCATCAAAGGACCTCTCATAGCCTTGCTCACCATATGATGATTGTTGATATGAATATTCCCCATGACCTGCAGAGAACAGGATTCAACACATGCAAAAACAACTCTGCAAAAATAGCAAGACCCACTTACATACATAACAGAGATAATTCTTCTCTCAGTTTCAAGCAAAAAAATAAAAATAAAAAACATTCATAGTACACGTGCAACAATAAAATGACAAGCACGAACAACATCTGCGAGGCTTCTCAGAACACACAAAGCACAAAGAAACACCCTGCTAGTAGTTTGCGCTCTGTCCTCAACAAACTGCCATAACACTTTCTGAAATCTGAAATTTCGGCACACCAAAGGGGACAGTATGGACACAGACACACTGGGAGAAAACGGAGTTCAGACCAACGTCAGCCCCTTGCAATTTTTTTTCCCAATACTTTTCAGCTCCCACAATGAGGGAAAGAAAGACCATGACTGAGAGGAAAAGAGTTTAAGCTGCAGTGCTGCTGTAAATCTGGCTTAGGCCTATGGGATGGTGCAGGGAGGAAATGGCATGTACATGAGTGCATGATCTGTGGAAGGTGTTGGTGCGTTTGAGAATTGTGTGTGTAAAGTTTAAGGCTGTGCATGATTACCATCAGGGTAATACTGCTGGTTTATGGGCTCGCTGGAGCTCTGAGTGTGTCCATACTGCTCTCCGTAGAACTCGTCTTGTCCCATGTACTGCTGTGCAGATCCTGCAAGACAGGTGACACCATGATTGGTTAAACAGGTGGTTGGACCAATCGGCCACTGTGTTGGTAACTAACGGGGCGGGACCAGGACACTTGGGCAATTGGAAAGCCAGAAGTTGTGTTTGCGTGTGTGTACGTATGTGTTGCGTGTGTGTGTGTGTGTGTGTGTGCGTGTGCACGCGCACACGCGTGTGTTAAAAAAAATAAAGACAGGCAGTAGAGAGACATAAGACTATGATTCCTCATTTAGTGAAAAGGCATTACAGAAAAAAAATGATAGAATGAAAGAGTTAACATGAAAGTTCTAATTTTAAAACTTATGCTGAAATGATGTATAGTTTCACTCATTGACTGGTGTTGTTTTGCCATGGAAAAGCAAAAGAAAAAAAATATGAAGTAAGCCATTCCAGGGGGAAACCCAAATTTTGGAAATGCTCATTAAACTGGGGTAATAACAATGAATAATTCCATGAAAATGATATGAAATGCAATTTTGAGCAGAAAATGAAGACTACAGAAGGCCAATTATCAGGAAGAATCTGATCTCTGCTTGGTGGTGGTGTGCAGAAACTCCAGATTCCACTCTGTCACTTTACACTCCGACAAACTCAGAAAAATGACACAACACAACTGCCTGCAAGAGGCACCGACGAGCCACGCGCAGCCTAATCTACTTTTCAAATCATAATGGACAGAAGATTCCCCAATTAAAGAGATGGGCTGCACCACAGAAAACATTTTTCATCTTAGGTTCTACAACAACTTCAAAACAATCTCATAGCAGCATATCTGATTATGCCCGACATCATCAAGAAGATGTAGTTGATAGAGAAGCCCTAGCAACAGTCCCACAACCAATCAGAGAATGGCTGGTGAGCAAGCCTGAGCAACCCAGCCTAACTTTGGATGCAACAATGCCTTAACGCTGTTCTATCTCAAAATACTTCATCACCTCATGCGAGGATAATAGAGCACCAGGGTAAATGAGGACTCACAACCTCAGACAAGAAGCATGGCCTGTTACCCAGGAAACAGTCTCCCATCCTTTTCAAGTATCTGTTGTATGAGTTACGTGCCTTGTGCTCATCCTTCAAAAGACACAGCGGGACGTGGTGAGGCTATTATTAGACACATGCTGACACAGCATGAGTAAAATGATTTACAGAGACATGGACCCAATGTGACAAGAGTGATTTATCTCCAGCCTGACTCTTAAAGTTGCAGGCAGGCCGCTTGGACAGTCACAATTACTGGGCTTCAATATCACTCTCACTTTACGGTCTTCAAAGTCAAACATGCAAATACTTATCAGGAGAAAATCCCACCCTGTGTAGCTTCCAAGCTTTGCCTTTCCTTCCACCTGGGAGCCCTGAAAGACTGCCTAGACTGTTTAATGAAAACCTGTTGAGCATTTCAGTCCTAACAATCCATAACTCTAATCACACAGCCATCTACTCAAGCACACACACACACACACAGACATATTCATTGAGCCCGTGCTAAATAAACATGTTTCTCGAGGCCGCTGCCAGACCACGGCAGCATGAAGAAAGAAGTCATCACCACCTACCTTGCTGCGAAGAGCGGTAGGATCCCATGGGCCTCTGAGACATCATACTGTTTCCTTGGCTGCCTTGACCCATCATGCCCATGGTCTGCTGTCCCTGATAGTGTTGGCCCCCTGCCTGGGCCGAGGAGTAGTGTGGGGTGGCTGACTGTTGGTGCATCATGGAGACTGGGAAGGAGGTGGAATTATTGGGGAGAGATCTCATATGTTAAAACACACACTCAACACCAATATTGGCAATCAGCAGCATTCACAAGATCCTCAGTATTGGGAGACTGGCAGAAATAACCATAATTAAACTGAAAAATAAATCAGTGTAAAAGGGGGTCCACTGCAGTCGGGATACGGGAAAAGCCAGGGGGTCCATGACAGTCAGGGGTCTCTTAAAAAAATCTCTCTGAAGAGATGCTTTCAAGATGCTCTGAGGTAAAAATGCAAACAAAGCCAGTGAAGTCAGTGCATAAACAGAGATAAATACACATGGACATCCAGGGGGGAGAAGGGCTGCATCTCAGGGTCAGGGGTCAGAGATTAGGAGAGGTGAGCCCGGAGCAGGGAGGTGGGGAAAAGAACTCTAGAAGGAAGTTGAGAGGAGGCACAACCCCTCTTTTGATGAACTGAATGTGTTTGGTTTTTGACAGGCATACTGGACAAAAGAGGAGTTTCGGGGTTGGTGAGTGTTACCATTCTACATGTGAGCAAAAGTTATACTCCAGAGCAAGGGGTCATCATGAGTGCTGTGCATCTTTGCTAAGAACACATTCAATAATATTTCACAAATCACTTAGCAATCCACCATACTTGCTGTTTGAATCAAAAACCAGCTGGAAAATAAGGTTTCCTACCCTTCTCCTAACACCTGAGAGACATAACTTTTACTATCACTCTCTCTCTCTCCTTTGTCTAAATGTCAAATCTTGCATTCTATTTAAAGAACAAATGAGGCATCCTACAAGATTAAGGCTCATGAACATTATCTTGGCTTTATTTTCTACTCCTAAAAATATTCCTTTTCCATAGCTAAGAATGGACTGGTTCCCGGTGGCTGGACTCCTCTATACCTGGCTCACCTTGGTTGGACTGCATGTTGAGGTTGCTGCGAGAGGAGGAGGAGGAAGAGGAGGATGAGGATGTGGAGGAAGAAGAGGAGGAAGAGCCATAGCCGGGCCCGGGGCCCTGGATCATGCTGCCCTGGGAGGAGGGCGCAGGGTGGCTGTAGCCAGAGGCTGAGGCCGAGCTGCCGTAGCTGCTGGCTGGCAGGCTGAGGG
>OMKZ01017733.1:0-10127 GCA_900302535.1 Neoniphon sammara | reverse complement strand
GAATGGGAGGGGGGTGTGGGGGGGGTCTAGAATTCTGCTTAATACCTCAGAGTGCTCCCTTGGGTGCTGTCCTACACCACTGAGGGTGTCAGAATGCAGCTGAAACAGGAGACTAACCAACCTATATTTATGGGTATTCAGGTTATTAGACAAATTATGCTAAAAACATGATCTTATTCTTCCAATATGAACTAAAGTTTCAGGCTACTTAATCCTTATTTAAAACTCTCTGAGGCTCTGTATGCATACAGTATCTGTTCTTTATGGTCTTTGTGTTTTGTTTTTCCCCAACTCTTTGTCAGTCCTGCTGTGATTTAAAACGATCTGTTTCTAAGAAAGCACTTTTGCTTTGTTGTCACCTTTGTGAATCTGTTCAGCAAGTTGTGTGCCCATATTCAGGATGATAAAAAGAGCAGCAGATGTCCAGTGGTTGTAGAATTTGTCCCACAGCCAGCAGGTCTGGGTTTGATCTCCTGTGTAGTCTTACTTGCCCAAGTGTCTTTGAGGAAGTTTCTTAACTTCTAGTCCTGCCTGCACCACTAGCTAGCTCATTCTACAGTCCAACCAGAGGGGGAAAGGGGATTCCCTGCTTGGAGGATGAATAAAATAAATCAAATCCAAATCATAAACAGTACATCAATTAGCTAGCCTAATCACAATAATGCTTAGTAATGGTGTTGTACCCCACTGGCCCACCAAATCTGTGCTTGGACTGAATTCATGTGTGTGTGTGTCTGTGTGTGTGTGCTTTGGTATGTGTGTATGTGATCACGTGTCTCCCAACAGTGTGAGAAGCATGCCTGCTGAGGATTAGGTCTGCCATTCACAGCCACACACACCAGTAGAGATTTTTTTCATAAACAAAAGCCTGTCTGTTACTGGCTGTGTATTAAACCTCGCATCTGGATCGAAGCCCTCTGCTGACATAGTCAGTCTGGTTATCAGCTCTCTCTCTCTCTCTCTCTTACTCACACACATGGGATCAGCTTCTATCAGGTGGTGTCTGCTTCCATCCCAAATTGCTGTCACATGGATTTAGAGACAGTTTCACACTGACATACTCTACTCTCCCAGTAGGCCTGCTCCCATTTCATTGTGATGAAACACAAGCTGATCTCCGTAACTTACCCTAAAATGCTGGAGCAGAAATGCATTAACTGGTTCCATAAATTTACGGCAAAATCCTGGAGCAAAGAATGTATACAAGGAACAAGGGATAAGGGATTTTTAAGAGCTAGCTACTAGACTCTTTCAGTATTCATTCAAAATACGTTGAATGTTAAGGTTTATTTATGTCAAAAGAACCTAATTGAACACATAATAGGCACTCTCTCGTAATGCATCTCATACCAATTTCTGTTAGTATGATGCCATATAGGTTGCAGATATCACTGGACTGTTGTGGCGAGCAGAGAGTGGATGTGTATGTGTATCTTTTCGCTGAGAGAGGGAGAGGAGAGGAGAGCTTTTGGACCAAAAGAAAAATACAGAGGCCGAGAAAAACTGAGATGATGGATAAGAGTGCATCAAGAGCCCAGAGGACATCTTTCTCGCTCTCTCACGCGCACTCCATATTCAAGTCAATAAGTGCTCCCTCAGAAATAGAGAAGAAGAAAAGATCAATGTCTCTCCCTCTCTCTCGGTCAGGACTAGCTAAATGCTTCTCTTGCTTGACTGACTCTGCAGATAGGGGTGTTGTTGGTGTGTGTACGTGTTGTGGAAGGGGCTGGGGCTCTGGCAGACAGACGGGAGAGAAAATTGTACCTGCAGGGTTCAGAGGGAAGAAGGAGGATACGTGAAGTGGAAAGACAAAAGGTGGCGGGGGGCTCCGGTTATTTTGGTCTGAGAGGATGAAAAGGAGACTTTTTTTTTCTTCTTTGGTTCAGATTTAAGATGTCACACTTTGACTCTAATACATAAATTATGAAGATGATGGTCAGAGAGGATTGGGATGTTGATAAGTTTGTGCTTTAATCAAGATGATCAGGATGGTTTTGTAAAAGCACAGATTATGCTTCCGCTCTTCTTTAAGCATTAAACAGTAGAGCTTTTGTGCGCCTTACAGGGTTTCCCATTAATGAATTAAAGTGTGGTGGTTTAATTTGCCCTGCCACAGTTTCACGTCTTGGTGTTCTTGCATCAGTTTTTGTGTTCACTGATGCCCCTGTTGTCACTGCATTACCAATCTCCTAACCAACACCCCCACCCACCACCACACACACACACACACACACCTCAACATCTTATTAGTGCCTTTTCTGTTTGTCAGCTAATTTGATCATTTAACATTTGATTTTGCGTACGTGGGTCACATTCTGACATATTTCAACATTGGAAAACAATTCATATGAGTATTGTGATATTGATTTCAACCATATCGCCTAGCCCTAGTGCTTACAGTGGAGATGTGTTGAGTGGGAGATACATCTTGAACAAATAAAAACACAAACAGTACAACAACAGGAAGCCACACAAAACACATAGATGATCATACTTTGCAGTGAGGTTAACTTTGCTATTAGAGCACATCTATTAGCAGCAGAAGTGTTGTACCTTCAAAAGCTGATCTTGTAAAAAAAACAACTTCTTGAAGTCCTCAGGGCTGAAATGTTGCTTCTAATAAGGATGCTCTAAAAGCAAAGTGAAGTAGTGTGTGGGAGACGCTCTTTCTTTGTTGCTCATTAAGCAGCCTGCGATCCAGAGCGTGCAGCCCAGACTGAGAGCTTCTGTATGGTAAACATTGACTGAGCCACACTGTGAGAATTGCATGCTCGCACACTTGACCACAGAGCCTTTTTTAATGTCGTTGTTTTTGTCGAGGTAAAGAGAGACTAATGCTGAGGTCAGACCAGGACATACTGAACACTCATCATCTAACTTCCTGTCATCTTTCTTTCATGTTTGAATAGAATGGTTTGTCTGCAGCCACCCATAGAGCACCAGAATCCAGGTCGCTGTACGGTTGACCTTTTTCTTCCTCTCTCTCTCTCTTTTGTTTTGACCAGGAGAGCGGATCTGGGACTGGTCTCTCCTCTTTCTCCCAGGCAGTGTGATACTGTGGCACACTCATTCTTCTGTAGAGGACCTTTAATGACTGATATAAATCTTACAGGGACATAATAGACCATGTACACAGGCGATGTTGAGCTGATAGCCCGCTCATATTACTCTCAACCCTCAATGGCCCTCACATGCTGTTTCACATCCTCTTTACCTCCAGCACTCTCTCAGTTGCTCTCGTGTTTCTCCCTTTTTCTTCATTCTCTCTTTATTTCAATCATTCGCTCCCTCCCTGTTTTCTTTCTGTTGATCTCACTGGCTCTGTCTTATTTATTCTGCCTCTCTCTCATATATTGGATGTAAGTTATAATGGGGCCCTATGGAGGCAGTGGCTCCCAGGATGATGGAGAGATTCTGTTCCGCTCCTCTCTTTCCCCCTTCTACTTCCTCTCCTCCTCTAGCCTTGGTTGGCCAAGCGTAGCTTTCTCTCTTTCTCTCTCTTTCTCCCTCACTTGCTCAGCCTTGTGAAATATTGATAACTCTGAGGTACCCAAGCAGAAAAAAAATGAAATCTCACTTTTCCTTCTTTGGCTCCAGCCCTCCCCTGCAGGCTCACAGAAGGCCAGCAGCTCTCGGTAATCTCGTCTTTTGGCAGTGAAACAATGTCAAAGCAAAATGGGTTTAATTCATTGAGGGATTCATGATAGGTGTGTGTGTCTCTTTCTTTCTCTCTCTCTCTCTCTCTCTCTCTCTCTCTCTCTCACTTGAGACTTAACCAAAAAAAAAGAGAAAGAAAAAAATCAAGAAGAGAAATGGGGGGAAAAATCCTGCCAATTAAAAAGCAAACTAGCAAATCTCTTTAACGGATTAGAAGTTATTAAAACCGTTCAATTCACTGCGAATGGATTGCAGTCGTGCATTCACTCCTCAGGCAGTGGGTGATTGTGTGTGTGAGTGAAGTGTTGGCGATGGCGTGTCCGCGGGTGCTGCAGGCTAATGAAGAGCTGGGCAGGGACAGGAGGTCTCTGGCATGTAGACGGTCAGCCAGCTGGTACGGTCTGAGGCTGAACATTATCAAGGAGACCAGTGAAATGGCCAGAGAGGCTGAACAGGTAAGAAACGATAAGGAGTGCTTAGTCTCTGTGAGGCCCGATTGAGGCTTGGCAGATCCAACTTGAACACAGAAATCAAAGCTTGTGAAACTACAGTATACCCCTGAATTATTTTAAGTTGTATAGTGTAGTTGTCTAGATCAGGGGTTTTTAAACTTTTCCATGCTCTGTACCCCAAAGTTGACTTTCAAGTTGATTTTGACCTCACTAATAACTAATACACCTTGTTGTACTGTAACAATTTCTGTTGAATTAATTGATCGTGAAATGACACTATTCCTCACTTTGCTGAGGCCCTCATCTGGGTGTTGCCAGACCTCAGTTTGAAAACCACTGGTCTAGCTGATAGTAATTGTACCCACCTACCCAGCAGCATTTTGTTAGCAACCAGAATCTTAAAATGCAGTCTGCATTAAACAGGCAGTGAAACAATGGGAAAAGCGTAGAAGTTAAACCAGCCATCAAGACATCTCTGTTAGCAGCAAAATTTAAAAAAGAATCACTTAATTTGATGTTTTACAGGATATTACTTAAATTTTGAGTAAGTCCTGACTGGTCCTGTTTGACTGTAGTGGAAAACTAGCAATTGTACAAGATGTGGCCATGTCAGAACAGGTAAGGTCACCTGTCCCATTAGCAAACAACTGGCTCATTGTCAGGGTAGTGTAGGTGTAGTGTATATGTTCTGATTAGTGGAGTGTGTGTGTGTCTGTGTGTTGAAGTGTGTGTAATGGGGTGGTTTGGGGACACCAGAATTAACTAGAACAATTGAGCCTTCTGGATGCATTGTGGACCTATTTCAAACAAACATCTGTGACAGGATCTGCCTGCTTGCTAACCTGCAGTCATATACTGGCTCGGACCTTTTGTCACATCCTCTAACGTGCTGTCCTAAAATAGCACCACACATAGTTGCATCAGATTCTTTGTATTGGTAAATAGGCCAGACACCAATCCCCCAGTTGTGTAGTTCAGGAGTGGGCTTAGCAGATGCTTAAGAGGTTTGCTTTACAATAATGAAAACAAGAACCAGTGTTTTCTTTTCTTGTTGAGCTTCTTTACTCCAGAGCCCTTATGGATGTGTATCTGTCCTCTAGCTGGTAAATTGATTGTCTGAAACTATTAAGTAGAGCAATAACTTGTGATTCAGTCCAGTGTTCTGCTAAAGCACCACAGCTGCTGCTTACTACGGAGTTAAGAAACCCAGCTGTCTCCTTGTGGCTGTTCAGCACTATCTGACCATGCACTAGGCTATTAATGGACTTTATGTGCTCGAAGAAAAATTGATTTCATTTCTGCTGGCCTCATGTTAGTCTATCAATAACACGGAGATAGAAAATAAAGCCGGAGCAATAAAGAGAGACTGTTTAATGGTATCAGTTCTAGCGATCACATCAACGCCTCAGCACAGATAATTGATCAGCAGAAATCAAGCTGTATTGTCCATGTTACATTCTCATAAATTAGTCCAAGAGTCACCCTAATTATTTTTCTTTTTATCAGGGACCATAAATAAGGCAGGGGGCTAAAATCACTTGGCAGGAGAAAAACAGTGTACTTAATTTCTGATGGTTTTTGTTAACCTATCAATAACCCTGAGAGGCATTCACATTAAGGGAGAACTTAACGTTTTCCACCCTGAGTTTAATCAGTGACAATTGAATGTTTTATGATTAGCATTCAGCCTACAACAATGTTTCTTAAACTGTGGGTCAGAACCCAAAGTCCTATTAGTATGTTGTAATGAACCTGACTCCAGCAGTGAGCTTGCCTTCACTCAGCATGGGCTCTGAACTGAAAAAGTTGAAAAGCCCTTGTGCTACATTAAAATAACAATGCATTGTGTTATATACGCCTTGCCTGCTTCCCAGCATGGTTCCACATTCATCCTCTGTTTTCTTCGCTGCACCCTCCACCTCTCCCTATCCCTCAACCTCCTCCTCCTCCTCACCCCTTCATCTTCCTTTCATCTGTCTTTCTGCGGGCAGACATCTCTCTCTACATGATAAAAGCAAAGGCCTGCAGGGTGGCAAAGCAGCTGCTGTCGTGGCGTTCAAGTTTGAGACAGAGAGAGAAAGGGAACTGGGGAGGGAAGAGGATAGAGACGACAGGGAAGAGAGACACACAGCACTGTTTGACCTGCTGCAGTAATCTTACCACTGGAAAGAAAAGGATGATAGAAGAAGGGCAGAGAAGCAGTTGTCTTTAGTTTATCCTCCTTTGTCTATAAAACTTGCACTGTGGGTGAGGCAGATGGAACAGTTGTTGCTTGAAGGTAGCTGTGCTCTACAAGTCAATAGAATTTCTCCAACCATGATTTGGAAGTCTTGTGTGAACAAGCTGCACATCTCATTCATGTGGTTGAAGTTGAGCTAGGGAATTTCAGTATAACCTAGTTCTCATGCTCTGAGAGTAACAGACTGCAGATAAGTACATTTGCACTCATAAAACTGAGGCCCATATTGTACTTCTCATCCAAAACTTTTAACTATGTAATTGTATTTGATCCCATTTAATCTCTTCAGCTGTTCTGTAATTATTGTTAAAACTGTACAGTCAGTCTAGCCGTCTAGCCATAGCTGAATCCGTGTTCTACTCTACAAGTTTGAACCAGTCTCAATTAAAATCCTATCGCACAAACTTTGAAAATATGTTGTTGTCTTATCGACCCTGAGTAAAACTTCCTCTCATGGAAAAGTTTTTTTTTTTTCTTCCTAAAGTTGTTTATATAACTAGTCTGTTTTGGAATGCAACTCAGATCTGGTAATTAATTACCCATGGCGCATTGCGTCAGCTAGCAGATGTACCCTCTGTTCGTCCCAGGGATTGTGGGAGCAGCCAGCTATTTTGACCAATCAGAATAAGAGATTGTGCAGCTGATGTTGCTGGAATAGCACCAGGACCTTGCCACGGAGATAGATGCAGGGGAAGCATTTCCTGACCGAAACATCTCGTCTGAACGTTTTTCAGCACTGACACAGTCAAACATGTATGTCATGTTTAGTGTGGGTGGATTTAAAATTCTGTGCATGTTTATATGGAGCCATGACACCATAGAGGGAGGCATTGTCTGAAATAATGCACATTGTGAGAATGTTTATGCATGGGTGGTGATGTATGGGCTGTTGTTTTTGTTGCTGGTGGACTGTTAGCCAGCCAATCAAAAAGCTGTCCTATCCTTAGTTATTTTGACAGCCTCTACCATTTACCATTGTTTACCTTTGTGGTAGGATACAGCAGAAGGTGACAAGATGGGAAAACAGAAAAATAGAAACATATATATATATATATATATAGAGAGAGAGAGAGAGGGAGAGAGAGAGAGAATGACAAAAGAGGTCTGGACTCAAACTTACAGCCTTGCAGTTGCATTGTATTCTCCTGAATCCACGATACCACAAAGTTCATGTGCAACAGGAATCAAAAAATCATCACTCTTCTGCTATGATTGTTCCTTTGACATCTCTCCTACACTGACACCGAGTTGGTACAGAGTGACAAAATGAGGCAGACAGACAGGGAGTACAGTGTGTCTGAATGTGGCCAACAACCATCAGTCCCAGTTAGTGTCACCATTACAACCTTGACATTTCCTTCATCCGGTCTCCACTGAACTCCCCACCTCCATTGTAAACCCTTCAAGGCACATCAGACTCCTAGAGGCAACAGTTCTGAACGCTTTGTCCAAGATTTGATTTTCCCTTGCTTTACTTAGTATCCAGGATTTTCTCTGTGCAACACGTGGGGTCCACCCACATGTTCTCCTGAGCACCTGAAGGAAAATCTTGCGTAAATCCTTTAATGTCATACAAAATAACTTTTATGTCTGTCTGTAAACCTCCTGAGTGAGATCCAACAAATAGTACAGGCCTAGGGCTCAGTTTGTTTTTTATTACTCTGTAGCCTGTTGTTTTCCCCAACCTTGAAACCTAGTCTTTTTCATCACACCCTGAGATGACAAACTTTCCAGTCCACCACCATGTGGCTAGTATTACTTTCCCAAAACCAGCAGAAAGTTCTCCTTTGTCTTTGACTGTAGACATTTTCTCAGTCAAATAGCTGCACTTGGTTATTGTCCAAAATCCTTGGTGACAGGATCGCTGTGCTCAATCTGTGAGGCATTGCATGTCATATTTTCATTGTACTTTAGCTCTGCATTGTTTTCACACTCACTGCAATCATTAACAGAAAACAAGTGCCAGTTACCTTAAATGTGAAGGGTAAAAGGCAAGTTCATTTCCTAACTAGACCTCCTGTAGCCCAGCTCTCTGCAGCTCCTAAACTCTTAAAATATCTTAAATCATATAATTTAAACTCAAGATGTTGTAAGGGTCATAAAAATGTCACGGTTCTTTGTCTTGGGTTTTGTTAAATTTAGTTTTGTTTCTTTGTTTTGTTTATTCCACTCAGAAATCAACTCCATCATCGCACAGATCTATATTTTGTTAGGTTAATAGCTGTATAGCAGTATAGCTGAAGTCAAACAAGCATCAAGCAACTGGAGGCTGGTGTGCTGCACGTCCACATAAGCAGGAAGCAGCTCAATGGTTGTGTACATGTGTCAGTAAACACATGAATTAAATACTTCAGTGATCCTCTTAGCTACTGCAGCACTGTATACCACTGTCACAGGTAACGTTTTCAAAATCACCATAGTTTCACTTAGTCCAATGCATACCCCCATCCCTCCCATGCTAATGCAAAATGCAAGCACCCTTGTTTCAGTAGGAACACTGGGCTCATATTTCATTCTAATGGACTTTAAAAAGGTCTCCAAAAGTCCACACTTGATGAAACTTTCAGACACTGTGGTTTTAAGTGGCCAGCTCTTGACTGGTCCTCTCCTCCTAATGGAGTCCTCTCGGGGGTCATGACTTGTTTAGATGTTGAGTTAGCACATACTGTAATGCCACATCGAGCCCCAAGAGCAGGTTAAACACAGCTTAGAGGGCTTAGCTGGACTTTGGCTGTTGGCTGGCTCTCTTGTTGTTTGTTCTAGAAAGGGAGAGAGGGATGGGTAGATGGATGGATGGAGGGAGAGAGAGAATGAGAGTGGGAACAGGGGTGCTGTTGTTTGTTTTCTATCCCACTTCTGCAGACCCCTATGCTCATGCTTCTCGCACTCATATTTTTGTCTTTCTTTCTTTCTTTCTGTCTTTCTTTCTTTCTTTCTTTCCCTGCCCCCTCTCTCATCCCCTCCCTCTAGTCACACTAACTTGCTGCATATCTCTCTCTCCCTCTCTCTCTCTCCCTCTCATTCTCTCTCTCTCTCCTTCTAGCCGGCTTGCTAGAATCAAGCTATGAGCTCATCCGGTAGCCACGGCGACCGCTGGGAGAATAATATGAGCTCATCCTCTGAACAGAGAGGGAGAGAGAGTGACCTGTAACCATAGAGCCACTCCACATTACCACTTGAGCCAGATGGTTGGGGAATGGTCCTTATCTCAACAAACACACAAACACACACTTGAGGGCATTTACTTACATTCATTCTTATATGCTAATTTTGAGCTGAACCACTAAATTCTGGAAGTACACGAACACACGGATACACACACTGGATCTAACTGTGTGTCATCGTATCTGTGCAAGACAAGATATGAGATTGGAAATTGGATTTAGATGGAGATATAGTTGGGGCACAGGGTCAGGAGACAGGTAGAAAAAGACATGGGAGAGGGAAAATTGCATATCCACCCATGCATACACGCATAGCCTAATGATATTATTCCAGTCGGTAAATTCAGTTACTGGGCCAAAGGATTTCAGTCATAAAAGATACAGTATAGCACCAACTTTGCCACAGAGACCCGCTGCCAGTGACATCTGAGATGAAACAGAATCCTTCAAGCTGTTTGCTCATGCACTCACAGCTAAAGCACACACACCTTCCGCAACGTACACATACACACACCCCAGAAACACACAAACCCATCATCAAGACTCCCCACTGTGCCACCAACTGTGCCGATATCACAGGGGACACTAAATCCTTCCTTTGCTGATAAAAAAAAA
>OMKZ01017731.1:16494-31548 GCA_900302535.1 Neoniphon sammara | reverse complement strand
AAAAAAATATATATATATATATATATATATATATATATATACACGTGGTACATGTGCATGAAAAATGCATGAACAATGAACCCATGTGGCAGACGCCCTTGACGCCCAGTACTGGGATTCAAGAGCTGTCTGTCTTGGGAAAAGAAAGTTCGGTGAGGGTTAGGGTTAGGGTGGTGTCCATGTAGTCCCTGATGCCCGGTACTGGGTACTGCCCTTAGTGTGGCACTTCAGATCTGATGCTGTTTAGATGCTGTGGCGTTAGAGAGCCTGATGGCAGATGGGCACAAAGGAGCCGCCCAGGTGCTTTGAGGCTCGTGGCTGGATCAGTCTGTGGCTGAACGAGCTCCTGAGACGCATCAGCTCAGCCCAGAGAGGATGAGAGGGATTGTCCATGATGGCATTCAGCTTCCTTCTCATCAACCTCTCTGTCACCGCCTCCACGCTGTCCAGCTCCATTCCCACCACATAGCCGGCCTTCTTCACCAGGTTGCCCAGTTTGTTGGCACCACAAGCCCCGATGCCACCTCCCCAGCACACAACAGCAAAGAAGATGACGCTGGCTACTACAGACTGGTAGAACATCTGCAGCAGCGTAGTGCACACATTAAAGGACCTAAGCTTCCTCAGGAAGAACAGCCTGCTCTGTCTTTTCCTGTAGAGGGCCTCAGTGTTGTCTGACCAGTCCAGTTTATTGTTGAGGTGAACCCCTAGGAACTTGTATGTGTTCACCATCTCTACCTCCTCTCCCCTTATGGTGACAGGGGTGGGGGGTCTCTTGCTTCGACGGAAATCCACCACCAGCTCCTTGGTTTTCCCGATGTTGAGCTGGAGGTGGTTAGCTAACATGAAATGCTAACCATAGGAACTGAACCAGTGGATGTACAGAGGTGAAAATGGTATCAAACATTATTGTCTCAGTCTGGGTAAGTTGGAAAAAGGGTATTTTAGGTTTTCCTTTAAGTTCATCAATTATTTGTCTCTCTCTGCTCTCCCTCTCTTGGTGAGCAGCAGTAGAATTTGATTTGGCTCGATGACACTTTATCCTCCTGTCAGTTTTCTGTTTACTTCAGCTTTACATTTTGTCAGTCCATCAGTTGGTGTCCTTTCATGAATCTGCCCGTCTGCTTGTCTGTCTCTCCGCCCTGTTCCCTTTTGCTCCCACACACCCCTTTTTGCCTCTTGGTCTACCTGTCTGTTTGTGTAGCTCTTGTTTTCCCTTGTTTTCCTGTCACCCATCCTCGCCTAGCTGTCCTGTTTCCCTCCCTGCCTCTATATAGTCACCTACAGTTAAGAGAATATAAGATCAAATGCTGTTTGTCAGTCGAGGCGTTATGCTTGCCAGGCAATCCCGCCCTCCAGAATCCAGATGATATTTGCGCTTTCTGACACAAACCAGGCACACCCTCTCTCTCTCTGTCAGTATCTCTATTTCCTCCTAACAAGTGCCACAGGAGACATAAAGTGGATGATTCATTACTATTCTGCATCATTACTATTTAACCAAGCAGACAGTGATCAGCTTTGTTGTTGATCCTCGTCATCGGGTTTTCCTATTAATTTTTTTAGTATCTACTCAGCAAGGGGGATCATTTGTGCTGACAAAGACTTCCATCGCTCCCCTCACCATGCACTGATGCAATCCTCCAAATTTTTGGCAATTGGGCTCTTACCTCAGCTTTCCATTGTGCGGTGCAGACTAGAATAGCTGCAGTCTCACCTCCATGTGTCGAGTGCACTATGATGCTTTTCAGATGATGCTAAGCCAGCCTGTACCATACAACAAGGACCAAAGCCTTAGCCTGCATTGTAGTGTTCTAAATAAATCCTCAACACACAGAGGTAGAGCTGCTGCCAATTTCTCATCGCGCTGTGATGGGGTGATCAAAGAGCCCGCTAGCCAAAAAAGTCAGAGCACTCCTTTAAATCTCCGCCTGCAGACATCCACACTATGACAACAGCGGCAGAGGATACAGGAGGGACAATCCATGCTTGATATTTAGTGCTGAAATACCAAGAGGCTTTAGCACAGTCTGCAGTAGAGTTCATTCTCTCTCTCTCTCTCTCCCTGATTCAATTAAACTCATAGTATTTTTGGAAGAAGGCAATTTTCTGCTTTTCTTTCACAATTTTGTGCAGCTATGTTTCAAGATCTTTTTGAGGTAAATGTTTAATAGACATCGTAGTAACTGGTGTTAAGCCAATGTACGCTGAACAAACTCATGGCTGGTTCCATGTTCCTTTGTGTTCATTATTTTAACACTTGTCATTACGACTGGGTGCCTGACCGTATGCTCTCCACTTCCTCTACAAGAAAAAAATAACCTCACCAGAACTGGCCAGCATGTCTGTTTTTTATTCAACCAGTGCTATCCACACAGGCTCAAGAAGTCAGACCTAACATTGAGTACAAACCTTTGTCCAAATCTGGTATTCTGGATTCAAAGCATTTTCTCCCTGGCAGAGATCCATGGTTTTCTCACATCATCATCTCTGTTACAGTCTGAGATTTAAATTAGTGTTTAAAACTTTTTTTTATCTGTATGTTTCACTCTTAAATTGGACTGGATCCACTGAATTCTTTCCAACCCAAATCATTATTTTGCTAACACTGCAGCGCACATTAAAGATGTAGCTGTCTGTTCTGTTCTGTGAGGAGCTTTTCCCAATAAATTTAAGACTAGAACCATTCAAGCTTGCTGCTCAGCCACAAAAAACACCTGGTTATCTAGCTAGCTTGTTCATTTCTGTTGCCCATCTGTTGTCTTTTACAAAAGTAAAAAGAGGAGAGAGCTGCAGTTGCTAGTCATCAAAGGGTGGCCAACCATTTAGCCACTTTCATATACAAGTGTCCAAGTTATTTTTCAGCAATTAGGAAAACCTCATTCATTTCTCCTGTTAATCTGGAAATCTTGAAAATGCTAATAAATCGAAGACAAATGAGGAATTCTATCGTCACAATCTGCAGTTGGTACTTGATCTCATGCGACTCAGAGCACCTCTTACGTCGTTTTTTTACTGAATGCATTGTGATGCTTTTCTCAAAACCTTGGATTTTTGTTCCTATTGGTAGCTGTTTGCCTCATGAATAGCAACTGGAGGTCAGGTTTACCCATGTTTTTATTTACCTCTACTTTACATTACTGTCTCTCTTGACCTTGCTTTCTTGTCAGAATTTGTGTGTGTGAGTGTGTGTATGTGTGTGTGATTACTATTGCATGCAAGGCAAATGAGTTTGAGTTTCATTTTTTTAACGAAAGCTGTCATGTCATTAGCTCGTTAGTTAGCGACTCCATACATTTCTTAGCATGCATTTACATGCAAGCACATGCATGCACACACACGACTACATTTTTGCATGCAAGGCAGAGCCATCAGCACGTCACTCTGTACGGCCGCTGAAGGTTATTTCTGCATGTGGCAGCTCAGAATAAAGTTATGTTTCTTTAATGAAGCTTTGGTGGAATTAATTAGTCAGCAAGCGGTGATTTTGCCATTATGCCATGCAGTCACATCTCAGTCTCTCTCTCTCACACACACACAGACACACACACACATCCTTGTACTTCTATCCTTGTGAGGACATTGAATTCCATTCATTCTTTGTCTGTCTCTACAGCCTTTTTCTAATCTTAACCATAACCAATGCATCCCTAACCCAAACCTTAACCAATAAATCACAATTTGCCTTTGTTGTTGTGAGGACCGGTCAAAATGTCCCCACTTCCCAAAAATGTCCCCACTCTGTGGTTAAAAACAGCATTCTGGTCCTCACAAGGATAGAAGTACAAGAACACACACACACACACTCTCACTCTTTGCCTGTCTTGACTTAACTGAGAGTCACACGTGCAGAAGTTCTTTGGATGCATGGAGAAAGAGCACAAAGCCGTAATGGAGGCGGTTCTTCATTTCAGTCCCATCATGCTTTGTTCATTCGTGATGTGGATGGGAGAGAGAGCAAGAGAACGAAAGAATAAGAAAGGTATGAGATGGAGCAGGTGTAAGGGGGGAAAAGGAAGGCCGTAAGAGAGAGAGAGAAAGAGAGATTCTAAGAAACAAATTATTGTGGAAAAAAACAGCACAGGTTCAGTGCTTTTCCCTTGGAGCTCAGCGCTCAAAAGAAAAGGAAGAACAAATCATTGACAAGAAAATGCGTGAGAGAGTGAGTGTGGGAGTGTGTCGGTGAAGGGTTTTAAGAGAAAGGAGAGAAGAGAGCAAATAACCTTGGAGGAATGTTTGTCTTTCTTCCCTTTAGTAATGCAGTCTCTCTGTCTCTCTCTCTTTCCTCTCTCTCTCTCTCTTTCTCTCTCTCTCTCTCTCTCTCTCTCTCTCTCACACACACACACACACAGACTCACACACACAAAGCTATCTTTGAACCGTTAGCTCTGTGACTAATAGCATTGCACTGGGCCCTTTGTCTGGAGATTCCTGCAAGCCACACATGCAGACAGACACACACACACACACACACACACACAGGCATGCACACATACAGTATGCTGTGTACACTCAAAGATAACAATGGCATAGTGAACACGTGGATTTAGACATATAGCATTAAACGAGTCAAAACACACTGGTAGAGCCACATACAAAGAAAAACTACACTGCAGTGCAGTTCTAGACACACTGGATTCTCTCACACACACACGTCATGTGTCACACAGCTATGCTATTAGTTTATTCTGCCTATACTTATATATGTATTCCCAGGCAGATTAGCAGAATCTCTCTCTCTCTCTCCCCTCTGCAGCTGTGTGTGTGCACACGCAGTTGGAGGGTGTGTGTGTGCATGTGTGTGGCGTGGTTGGTGGACGTCGGGGTGTCTGTGAGGTGTGAGTCTCACTGGGTAAGAGCTGTATGTGGTGGGATTTTTAGGTGCCTTTGTTTTTATTAAGGGACATCAAAAGTCAAAGTCTCTCTCTCTCTCTCTCTCTGCCTACTGTGCAGCCTGTGTCGGCTCTGTACTCTCACAGGCCAAAGAGCCTCCGAAAAATACAAACAAAACAGAAATTATCCACTGAAGCAGCAGATGGTTGAGGCGTGACGCCCGTTTGGACACAGTCTCTCGACCAGACGTCGTTTCCTCAGATCGATCCTCTCCACCAGCAGCATCACAGACACAGACAACTGCATGGGCAGCTAAATGTCACATCATTAGTTGGTGCAACCAGTTGTACTCCTCTCCCACCACATGATCTCTGCCCTCTGCTGCTATCGTCCTCCTTCCTGTCTCTCCGTCTTTTCCTCTGTCTCTAAGTCTCCATTTTTTTCCCCTGTTCCTAAGCGGGAACATGGATGATGTATCACCAAGACTGCACTCATCCACAGGTCAAAGAAGACGGGTAAACACGAATATGATGCGGCGTATGTTGACATCACCTTGGCGTTCGTTCTTGTGAGGAATCGATGGCATTTTCCTTGACGGAGAGAGAGAGAGAGAGAGAGAGAGGAGGGAGACGAGTTAAGAAAGAGGGGGCGAGAGAGATGGAGGGGACTTAAAAAGAAATCATCAAAGATGTTGACACAACGGTGGCACCACTTTCGTGCAAATAAACTTGGATTAATAAAGTTTTCATATGCTCGCCAACTCTCTCTCGCTCTCCCGCTTTCTCTTTTTTCTCCTCCCCCACTTCGTCCTCCTCCTCGCCTTCCTACTCCTCCGCCTCCTCCTGTGCGCTTTGACAGAATATATCTTTTATTTAGGCATATAGCTTCCCATGTGAAGCTTTTGCAGGCACTTTATACATCTTACGCCCGTCAGCGTCTCATGGGGATGTCGCGAGTACAAAACATTTGGAAAGAAACCAAACGACTGTTACTATAAATAAAATGTTTTGGTAACGTCTCTTATTTCCCCCCTTTTGTTTCTCTCTGCCCCCCCTCCCCTCACACTCCAGGTCCTGAAGTCCCTCCCCCGTATCGAGGGCCGCCCCGGAGCATCTCTACCCCCCATGGACTTCAAGGACCTGGAGGAGGGGCTCCGAGCGGCGCACGGTGATGACATCACCCCCGAGGATGTGATGTCAGCAGCCATGTACCCCAAGGTGTTCCAGGAGTTCAAAGAATTCACAGGTGAGTGGAAAAGAATGTGTATGTTAGCAACTCAACATGGCAAAACAGGCACTTTTTTCACATTATTGGTCTTTGCTTTAAAATATTACATTAAATAACAGGGGTCGGTGCATTTTGTTTGTTATTACTGGGGCTTGAAATTGGGTCTAGCCATTATTATAATCACTTCTCCAGCATATGTCCCCATCTGAAAGCAGTTCTCACAAGTTGAAAGGACTACTTTGTGATACTAATACGCACACACTAGCTGCAGTACATTTTATAATCGTAAAGATCATGGTGCCGCTTACATAAAAGTTTTTATACTTATGCGTTGATGTACATGTTGCTGAATTCAGCTATTCCCCTGTGATTAACCAATCAGAGCGCGCGATGTCACATAGACTTGACGCGAAGCTGAGATTCTTGAGCAGGTACAAAACACCTATGCAGAGATCCTTTACAACCCCAAATAGCATCAGTGTCAAGTAGCATCAGTTTACATGCTGTTTACACACTCCATTGAAAATAAAAAAAAAAAAAAAATAAAGATTCATCTTTATTTTGATTGATTTTATCTCGGTCCTTGCTCACAATCTTGCAAAACAATGTACATTGAATAGAAAAGTTTATATAAAGTCATTTTTGTACATGGTCATCGCAAAAAATCGGCATCACAAAGCAATTCCCTGGATGTTAACTTTCCTTGTATTTATTTTCTGTCTGTCCCGCCTCCAGCTAATTTTGGCCCAGTGGACTGCCTCAGCACCAGGCTCTTCCTGGACGGACCCAAGATCGCCGAGGAGTTTGAGGTAAAGAACTGTAGTAATTGTGTCACTTGGGTATATTTCTGCCTTATAGTAATATGAATTAAGACTTCAGATAATTCTGCCACTTTTCAGGCCAAAATATATTGAATTCATGCCGTTGTATCTTTCATTTTTTTTTTTTTGCATCAGAGTTATAGTTTTACCATAGATCGTGTCTAAGAAAAGGCAGACGCTGTTCCTCTTCTGTACAGTTCCATGTAGTTTTCCAAGCTAAAATGCAAAACACAACTGTAAAACTTAAAGTATGCCCTTGAAGACCAGATATAATTTTAGGAAATGATTTTCTCGTTGCTGTGAATAGGTTGAAGTGTCATGGTGCAGAGTAATAAAAGAGTGAAGTGTCGAAGGGCTGGGACAATAACACAGCGAGGAGGAAAGAGATATTAGTTCCTATCAAGGGAACGAAATATGACACTCTTGATCCCGCTGGCTGTCAGACTGGCCTTCCCCACAGAAATAACTGACTCATTTTGTCAGATGATGTTTGAGATCGGGCCAGTGAAATGCACTGCGGACCTGAAAAAACAGGCGATTTTTTTTTTTTTTTTAAAGCTAACTCTCATTTATTTTCCAACAGAGGAGTTGGACCGGATTGGGTAATGCAGTCAGATAAAGTAAATGAGGGGTATTACTTCGTATGCAAACTATCCGAAGGTGCTCAAGCATGTAATAATTACTTTTTTTTTAGGGGATATTATAAAGTCACTCTGAAAATTGCTGCAGCACCGCAAAATTAGGAACAGTCGTATAGATATTTGCATGTGGAGGATTGAAGTTAAGGTTGTTTTTGGAAACAACTTAAGACCAAAAAGTAAAGGAAGCAGAAAGAGCACACTGGAAAGGTGCTAATACACGTGAACATAGCATCAGCATAAATATCTCTAGGGACATCCATAGTGGTTCCATTAAGGTTCTTTCTTCATAGACGGAGGGTTTGATAATGCTGCGTCTATAACTTGAATGATAACCATACAAGTAAATAATATTCGGTGGTGAAAGTGCCAGTAGTAAACACTTGGAGTGAGACTGAAGCCCAAGAGATCGTCGAAGTCCAGAGTGAACACTGAAGTCCAAAGAGACCTCAAGAAACGTTTCTAGAGACGACGCGCAACAAATTTGAACTGCCAGCCGACTTCTAAAAGGATGTGGCGAAATCTTTGTTTTCCCAGAGTCCACATTAGAAAAGGGATGTTCTTCACTGCCTTTACTTACCCCCACCAAAACAAATCCACAGTTAGTTATCTCTCATCATATTCAGTATTGAAAACCTTGACTTAACTGCTTAGTCTTACTCTGTAGACACTGACCCATAAGATTTTTCTTTTTTTTCCTTTTGAAAACCTTGGTTTCATTGAGTGAGTAGTAAATGAACTAGGTGAAACCACTATTTCTAAAGAGACAAAAGCTATTAAATGGTCTAACTGCTTTACCTTTCAGTGTTTTACACTGAATGAACGCAGATGTTCAGCCTTCAAAACGTGAAAATCTCCACATGCCGTTTTTAGTTCTTCCGCTGAATATTTCAGCTTTATGAACTAGGCTTCGAGTTCATGGCCGCTTTCCTCAGGGGACTCTTCTAAGACAAGAACTCAAATGGAATGACTTTGAAAAACCTCTTTTCCCGAAGAGAACGTAATTAATTTCCAAGGAGTTAAAAAAAAAATAAAAATTTAATGCACTGTACTTTTTGTGTTCTATTCAGACTGTTTTTGTTAAATAGGCTGCTACAGGGACAGTTGAGTCATCACTCAATTATTCCTTTGGCTTTCATTTCTCTTCATTATTTCAATTTCATAACCTAATTGAAATGTGTCTTTTTGAGAGTTTTTCACGCATTGATGAAATTTGAAGATTAAAGGAGATCTGCGTTTCATTCAGCGACTCGTTAGCTTTCACCTGGAAATTTCAGAGGCTTCTTGTCTACACGCTGCTTCTTTCCCACAGCCATCTTTCCACCAGAATTACTAGTAATAATAATCACAGGAATAAAAACACCAAGAATCAATCATTACTTCCTCTTTTTCCCCTACATGAGCCTCTTTTCTCTCTTTCAACAAGTTTTTTCAGTTTTTATGAATAACACACACACAGCGGTTTAACTGACAGAGACTCCGAGCTGCCAGAGGCAACAGAGTTTAATTACTGCTTCATTTCCATGCAGCAATAATTCCCCACCCGACTGGTGGGAATTGATTTTTACATTAGAAGAGAGTTCATTGACAGGGGGGGTCTTACCACTTTGCCGCCGACTTATTTCGATAGAATCAGAAGCTGCATCGATTCAGGGTTCCCACACGTCCTGGAAAACCTGGAAAACAGTTGGACTAATTATCCAGTCATGGAAAATGAGAGAAAAAGTAAAATGTCCTTGAAAATCTTGTCTTGGAAAATTAGAGCTATCAGAGCTCCCCAAGATGGATAACATTAGCTTCTCAAACGGCGATGTTCAGGATCATATAAGGTTCAAATGGTTGTTTATGGATGGGTTTTTTGTTTTTTTTTAATAGGCTGCGTTCGGTTATGCTGTGGAAACACCCCCAAGTCGCGTCACATGGTAACACAGGCAGCAGCACGTATGAGATTAAAGTAAAAATGTAGCCGAAACTGCTCCTAAACCCTAATTTTGAGAATTGCCCAGACGATTACTGTAACTTGGTTATTCTAATTAAGTATATGAGTAAATAAATATAAATAAGTGCGGTACATGTGCAGGTGTGTTTGTGTTGGTATGTATTATGCTATGATAAAAATTTCTAAGCATGTAAGAGATGATTTCATAGGTTAGTGGGAACCCTGTGATTGTCCAGCATTGACCCTAAGGAGGCCACGCCCCCTTCCTGTCAGTCTGACCTGAGCATGCAGCATTCCCAGGTTCATAGGAGAACCTGCAGATCAGTGCAGAGACCAAGAGCTTGACTACAGACTAATTAAAATAAATTCCCAGATTTATTAGGGCTCATTGATGGCTTCAGCAGTTTTTGATCTAGCAGTTTTAATTTGATGTGAAGCTTCTGGCTGTTTTTTTTTTTTTTTTCTTTTTTTTTTGCCATGTCATCATTTCAAATCCCTACAACAAACTCAAAAGCCTGACTTGATTAAAGTGACTGGTAGGTGCAACCTGAACATCAGTTCTCAAACTCAGGGCCATAACAAAAAATTAGAGCAAAACAAGAAAGCCTTTGTTGTAGCGCGACAGGTCTGAGAGAGGAGATTTAACATCCACCTCCAAACTCGCTCATGGCTCTGTTGGCTTTTCTTGCAGTCAGATTGATTTTCTAACTGGCTCTACTTTAGTATCAGAAACCTTGTACTTAACCTGTTCTATCTTTCAGAGCTGCACACTTAGCATTTTACCTTTTTCCTTTCAAATTGACAATCTTGTCAATCAGCTATCTTCCGAAAGTACATCTGTTATTTTGTCCCGTTTGTTCACTTTTTTCCCCCCCTCTGTGTAGTGCTTATCTCATCTCCAGTCCATCAGAGTGATTGTTGTCATTTTTGGAACATCACAGACACGAGAGTTCTGCTCGTCATCAGTCGCCAAGGAAACAATGGCATTTTCCCTGGTTGTCGTGACGATGGCTAGTCCCACCAGATCAGGTCTGATTAGGAGTCTTGACACAAGATGAGAACTGAAAACATGTCAAAATAGAGAGCTGTTAGATGTAACACCTTTTTTTTGTTTTAAGGGGGTGGGTGGGGGGTTGTGATCATTTCTTTAAGTCCTGTATTAGGACTGATTAAGCTCCCTATTGTCGTCTTTTTAGCCAATTTCTTTTTGTTTTCCAACATTACCGAGTTCGTTAAAGAAGGCTCGTGTCACCGGATAATGCAAAGGGTAAAATTTGTTTGTCACCACATTGTGATTAAGTCTAATTACTTAAAAAAAAAAAAAAAAGAATATATATTGCTTCAGTGTCCAGCAGAAATCTCACGCCTCACATTTTTGACACTTGACGCATTGAAAATGTGAAAAGTGCGATGGGCATCAGCAGGGAAAATTGAGTTTCCTGAATTTCTGACAGGTTGACTCGTAGGAGATATGAGGTCTGTGCAGGGCGCCCGTGACAGCTTTATGGGAGTGTTAAATATGCTACTGACAGGTTGATTGTGTTCCCAAGTAAATGACAGCTGCTGTGCACTTTGAGACACAATTCAGAGCACAAAACATTATTGTAGTCAAAAGTATAGTCAGGTCTAGTGAGTACGCCCACTTCCTTAGTCGGGTACATTCAAGTTTACCCAGGAGTCTCATGATCATAGGTAATATGTGTGTATATTGTGTGTGAAGGTTTGGTGGGGTCATTATACCTACCTCCTGGTCAAATACGCCCCGCCTCGTGTCACTGCAGCAAAACCAAAATTGCTATAGTCATCGTATTTTGTTATTGGCACCATCAATATTCAGCGTTAATTTGTAAATGTCTGATGTTAACGTGTCTGCATGTATAGAAATACACAGAGGGCATCTTATAATGCTGCAAGAAACACGATCAAATAGCATGAGAAAAGAGAAGCAGCACATGACAGTTTTTATTATTTATCTCTACATTTATATTTTCTATCTTAATATAGTTACTTATCTACTACACTTAGCTTACCTTCAGTCTATTTATACACTTAGCGTTTTCATACCTCTCCATTCATACTGTTAATACTGTATTATACTGTATACACCCATACTGTAGATACTATTTATATATATTACACATGGATATTCATATATCCTGCATATTTACATACACTGTTAATACTGCTCACACGGTATATATCTTGTGTATATATCTTAGCACATTCATACTGCCCTTAAGGCTATTCCACTTAGACATTTTTTACACTGCACTGCACTTTTACTGCTTCTTTTGCACTTCTGGTTAGATGCTAAACTGCATTTCGTTGTCTTAGTACTTTTACTTTGTGCAATGACAATGAAATTGAATCTAATCTAATTATCCAGATCAATCAAGTATATTAAATCTCAAAAAACAAAATAACACAACCTGTTGCTGATAGCTTTTCAGCACAGAAGGTCCATAACCTGCTTGGTGCTGAAAATAGCTCCTTTAGCTGTGTGCCTGATTACTTTAAACAAGTGGTCATTCAGCTGCTTTTAGAAAGCTGAGCCTTGATCAATCTGTCCTCCAGAATTACAGACCTGTATCCAAACATCCTTTCATATCCCAAATCCTTGAGAAGGTGGTTGCCAAGCAACTCACCGTCAAGCCTGAAAACAAAAGCTTTTCGAGAAAGTCGGGTGTTCACCAGAAACACTGTACAATAGCTGCTCTCCTCAAGGTCTCTAGTGATATTTGAATGCATGCTGGTACCGCCCTGCTACTGTTGGATCTTTCACTCCACTGATCTCCTTCATCTTTTTTGATGTGTTTCAACATTGGGTGGACGTTGCTCCACCCAATGTTAGGCAGGTTTGTTTGGATTGGTTTGGATATTTGAATTTTGCCCATTTTAAGTGTGTATCTTATCACTGCTACATGAATGACAGAAGTATTTGCTATTCAAGCTGAATGATCACACTGGCATATTCCCAGATGTTCCCATTAGGGTACATTTAGGTATTCTAGATCTTATTATATTTGTGAATTACATGATCAGTATGAGCATGGTGCATATGTGTTTTTTCTCCTTTGCATCTGCCATATAAAAGACTGTTTTTGTCTGAGGATCTTGGTATGGCACATCTAAGTGGTCTAGAATGTATTGAAAGGGTGTTTGCGTGGCACAGTTGTGGCATGATATTTTATCTTTTGTTTAATTTTTCTCTGCAATCACATGACCCGTCAGGTGAGCGCTTTGAACTAGTATTTGTAAGGTGTGCCTCTGCATTAATCTTATGCCTTGCACCCGAAACGTCACATGTGGTAGCGTTAAATATTACGGGAGCCAGCCATGCAATATCCTCGTTACAGGACTGCTTCATATTGCAATCTTACCCCGTGACTTTTAGTGGTACCCAAGTCCAGGTTGTAATCAAAGGGAGGATGTTCCTTAGCAGTCATTGTCCTACCGCCCTAAATTTTAAAACAGTGTAGTCTAATATAGGCCTTAAGAAGCTTTTAAAAACCAATCTGTATTGTAAGCAGTGTGTTCTGTAATTTTTTTGTTTTTGGTGTCTTTGTGTGACTGTAAGATGTCACTGGGACACTTGAAGAAAAGGTTACATAACCCTGGGACTGAGAGCTGGAGTTGTTTTTTTTCCCCCTCTCTGTTAAATCACCTCAAATATAAAATGGATGTTACATCAGAGGATGAGGCAACAGAAGAGACTTGTCAGCTTCTGATGCTGTCTGAGTCTTCATTGACTGTTCATAACAGATCGCTGTCCTAATACTTACACAACGCTATTGACTGTATATTCAGAAGAAAAGCTCTTTATGAGATCTGGGCAGCTAGTGTCTGTTGTGCGCCTCACACAGCGCGGGTATCTTGATCAAAACAGATTTAAGCGCCAAATCTTTTGAGCGCTGAGTTAGCCTTCAAGCTTCATGTTGTTATTGTGGGGAGTAGATATAAAGGCTTTCACAATGATCATTTGGAATCGCTTTGGCGTTTGATTCTAAGACCATCGCAAATCTAATATGAGAACCATCTCAGGCGAAGTGAGCCAGCATGGAGCCTGGGAGATGCTTGTTTGTGCGGGGTGGGAGGGCAAAGTCACCGCTACGAAACTGGCTCAGAGTTCATACTGACGCCCATCTTCCTCAGCGTTATCTAAGTACTAAAAATAATTTCTTACCGTTTTATTTAAAAGCTGAGAGATTCCTTTGTTTTCCCCTAAATGTCTGTTTTAAGCCAGACTGGCATGAAGGCACTGTGTTAATCAAAACCTACTTTGTACTTTGGCCTTGCAAGAGCAACTAACAGGGTTCCCACAGTCATGGAGAACCTGGAAAAGTCATGGAATTTTAAAATCTCAATTTCCAGGCCTGGAAAAGTCATGATATTAAGTAAAATCGAAAGTTTTGGAAAAGTCGTGGAATTTAATTTTGTTGTCTGCAATGAAATTAATTACAGTAATCTTCCATGGATAAACTTGTACTTCATGTACTTACAGGTCGTGAACGGTCATGGAAATTTTGTTATGGGTCCTTGAAAAGTCATGGAAATTTTTTTAAATTTTGTCTGTGAAAATGTGTGGGCACCCTGAATTAACCACATCATAAAATATCATCTGAAGTTTCTGCAAAATGCTGTCCTACACACACACACACACACACACACACACACACGGGTAAACACGTGATGATATGATTCAAACAGTGGGCCGTCAGCTGGTCCCTCTGTCAGCTAAGACACGGTTTTACTTTGTGAACCGCAGACCGCTCTGTCCATCTCTTTCATTCACCCACCCACGCACACACACACACACATACACACATATATACAATGCACACAATCAGTGGAAAAACATTAACCTATTTGTTATGCGCTGATGAGTCATTATGGTATTAATCATGTTTGTCAGAAATAGAAAAACGGTCCGTCACAAACACAGACACTCACACACGCCCAGTCACTGCTAATGGACACATGCATCTCTGTAACGCCACAATTATCTATTTACTCAGTCACAGCCAGTGTGAGTCATTGATAAAAAGTCTTACAGGATATAGCAGTCAACTGGCGGCCCGCGGGCCACATCCGGCCCGCAGAACATTAATGAATTCAGAAAATGTCAGTAGAAAAAAAATAAGTTCTAGTATGTAGGATATCTAGCATTTTTTTCTTCCTATATTGAAGCAACCCCAAAAACAACTGAAATGGAAATTATTTTATTAGGAATGATTTATCGGCCCCAAATATCTGCATTTGAGCCTAGGACAGGTGAAGCTGAAACCAATTCCTGTCGTTTAAGAATGGACTGCGGCTTGTGTCATATCTTCATGCAACAAAGGGGACAAACTCGTAACTCTCATTTAATGTTTATTTAATATTTCGTTTTATTTTTTTTCATAGCCTAATAACAACCAAAACTTCTCAGTCACTCCTCAGTTAAAGTATCTATCAAAGTATCTATCATGGATTTCTCGTTTTTTTTTTTAGAAGTCTGTTCACACTGATAAAGGCTAATAAAAATAACATTCATTTATTTTGTAAAAATGTTAAAGTAATAATAATAATAAGCTAATTAGGCCAATTTGTGGGGGGG
>OMKZ01017731.1:0-11784 GCA_900302535.1 Neoniphon sammara | reverse complement strand
ATTTAAAAAAAAGCACAACTCTAATCGCATACAGTGAAAACCTTATACGGCTGCAGCTCAGCCAGTTACCCAACAGGTGTAAAGAGTACAAGCTTTGGCCCTGCTAAAGAATACATCCATTTGTTGGGATTTCTTTACTGATTTATGCAACTGAAAGGCTTTTCAAACTCAGTTTCCACCTGAAAGCTGAATATAAATATAATTCTGTCAACAGCTAAGTCATTCCCTACGTGAGCTGACAGGCCAAATAAGGTTCCTCAACACGTGTACTAATGTCCTGTCAACATATGGGACTTGAGATAATATTTTAGGACTAATATAAATTTGAAACGCTATTTTAATACATTCCATGAAAATACTAGTCTTAAAATATGTGACACAATACAAATCTAATACTAACTCATTAAGATCTTAGGATCTACTTATAATACATGGCACAATTTCCATTTCTGCACCAGCGATATTGATTACTTACGCTGTTACTGAAAAGTGAGGAGGCGGCGAAAATGTGTATATTGATGACTACTAAGTAGACGAAGAGAAATAGATTTGTGGATGTATTATTGTTAAAGCGTTATTTTTTGCATTGGAGCGTCTTTTTACTTTTCCAGCACGTACACCTCTGCAAGATATTACCAGCTGTGTCAGCCTCCATCGTTAGTCACCCTAGGAATGTGTAATCACCATTCAGACTTTCACTTTTCCTCCGTGATAACAAACTGGCTAAATTTAATCTTGGGAAAAGACAACAAAAAAACACAGGGATAACCAAAAAAATCACCGAATTGTTTTAGTTAAATATGTGTGATAGAAATATTATTTTCACAGTAAAACAATCAACAAAAAACAAGGCACTATGGGTAAACTAGGACTGCCAATATCGGTGACTAAACGTTCACACGGGGATATGCATGCCAGAAACTTCAGATGTTAACACCAAAGTGAAATATTTCTTTTCAATCTATTTTCTCATCAGGGTAATGGTAGAGGGAGGCTTGTTATGCTTTTATGTTGATAGTAATGTATTCTGGTTGATTCTGTTCCGGCCTTGATTATGTCTCCGCAATCTTCATTGAAATCCCAAAGCAGATGGAGGCTGTGACAAGATTGTGTCTGAACGAAGCTCTGAGCCATTTTTCAAACATCCAAACAGGACTGGAGATTTGATTTTTCCAATCTACCTCCGTATTAGAAATTAGGGAAACCCATTCAAATGCTTCTTAGGTGTTTTTACTTATGATTTAATGTGGCTCGTTCCCAAGTTTTCTTTCCTACCTGTTTTCCCTACTATCGAAAAGGCAGGCTGAGCCACAAAAAAAACAAATCAGCTGTGTCTGCTTCTATTCAGAGGTAAAAAGTTGAATTGTTAAGCTGCTGTAAAGCCTTTCGGCGGTTTAAGAGCGGCGATTTCCAGCCCACCTTTTACCAAACAGTGAAAAATCATCTAGAAGCATCTTCTGTCTGCGTTGGGATTTCAGTGCCAGGTGTAAATGGGATTACATGGAGGTCTAATGGATGCATGTGGTGTTATTTTCTGAGGCTCTGCTGATTAATTTATGAATTAATTGTCTGTCAAATCATGTGAAATTAACCGGACTAATAAGAGGCTCTGGAGACTCCCACTAGCAGCACGCGGCTTTGTTTGTAATGCCACCTCCGTGTCTGCGTGCGTGTTTGTGTTTGCATAACCGAGCGTGCACGCCTTTGTATTTTTCTCCCCCCCTCTACACACGTTCGTGCGTGCACGTTGCGCATGCATATGCAAACGTTTTAAGAGACAAAGTCAGCCAGCCCCTCTTAATGTCACCCCTCCGGAATGGAAAAGGCATTATGAGACATCTGAAATATTCATACACACACACGCACGGCTGCAGAATATTCACGATAACACTCCTAGCCCTTGAGTGCTGCCTGAATAAAAAGAGAGGAGGGAAAAGGAAAAAAAAAAACAGCATACTGGTGTGGCTACGTCTCCATAGTAACATCACATCAGAAAATGTTAACCTCAAGGTAGAAACCTCACTAAGCAGTTGTCAGCTGATGTCATTAAATATTGACTTTCACAAGGTTAGAATTGTCTTAATATTGTTTTGCTCTGATGTCAGCTGCAGTTTCGTTTTTTCTTTTCTTGCTTTTTTTCCTTTTCTTTTGCGGTGTTGTACCTGATGATCTATGCCGAGCTGAATGTTCATGCTACCTTGGCTGGTAACAGACAGATGATTAACAAGCAGAAAAGCACAGCGTGAGGTCGCGTGTCATTCACAGTTGGATCGAGTAAAGTGGCACGAGCAATCTGGACTCTGTTAACAGAGCGATGCCAGTGTGCTTGTTGAAATACAGTACAGTGAAGTGTGCGATAATCAGGAGAATGAGCCAAAGGTAATCCATTTCTTTGCTTATTTCCACAGTGTAACATTTTGCATCAAGAGATTAACTCGAAGCAATAGATCAGCCTGTGTGGTTTTAGTCGGGAGTCTGTAACGACCTTTAAAACCAGAAATAACAGATTGGTAAGGAAGCACAAATGAATATCAGTCTTGACTCTTTCCATCATATATGCTCCATTACCTCTAAGAATGAGTCCTGCTTTTGTGTTGTGCATCAATACTGCCCACGTTAATTAGGAAAGCACTGATATGCCTCCTCAGCCTCCCGCTTCACTGTACTTCCCGGCTTTATTCATTTGAAATGAGATGCTGTGTGTTTTGTAAGAGATGCTGGGAGATGAAGTAATGGAGCTGTATGAATGAGTGTTTTTGACAAGCTGTTGCACAATAAAGTTCCCTCCTCTTCTCCTCTCCTGACTTTCCTGCTATCCCTCCCGCCTTCCCTCCCCCGTGCTTTTCCGCCTTTCCCCTCCTGTGCAAATTTGCACATGTAAGATTATGGCATAACCTCATGCAATAATGCAAACTTGTATTGCTGTGTTTCTCTATAATGTCTTAGCCAGCAGCAATTCTAACATGCAAACTCGCTTGTGACAATGTACTGCTGTTCAGTGTGTGTATGTGGTGGGGGGTGAAATAAAATAGGGTTAAAAATACACACAGCTGGAAAATGTTCCTTGGTTTGAGACGGGCGGGGTATAATGTTGACCTGTTCTTTAGTACATGTGATCTAGAGGTAAACAGTAGGGACGAGTATTAAAATAAGACCTGTGACATTTCTCTTTGTTTTCTATCCGTTGCTTTCCTTCTTTGTTTTTGTTTTTTTATGGAACCAACCAAACTGTTTATTTTGTTATTCTATAGGCATAACATCCTGCAGATTAATCAAATGTCTTTACGTAATTGTGTTACATTTCTTAGTCCTACGATGTCATAGGTTGGCTCAAACTTAAGTTGATTCATTTTATTAACGTGCTTAGTTTACATTTGTTTAATTTCTACATATGTTCAAGAGAAAGTTTTAGCTGGTAGCGCACAAAAAAGGGAAAAAAACAGGATCTGAGATGCATAATTGTTCTTGTTCTCTCTGTACTTATAAATAAAGTTAATCATATATGAGTCTGCCTTGTCTCTTTGTGCGCTGAATATCACCACAGCACACACCCGTTTCAGATGATGTGCACTGTGCACTTCTGGCTGCTGCTGGGAAGGCACAAAAAAGTGATGAGGACTGCATGAGTCACTTCCTTATCCAACTGAGGGACTAAGACACTCATGATTTTTTATTTTTTTTTTGGTTAATGGTTTTCACTAAGAAATTGAGTAGTCACGATGATTTCCATACTATATAGGATGATGCAACTGTGCATGAAAACCTTATGATAGAGTAGCATGATAGATAAATGAGCAGATGAATGATACATAGACTAAAGTTTGAATCATGCATTTCAAATCAAGCTGTGAAATCCAGTTTCTTGCAGAAAAATTGGTCCAATTAATAGATTTCAAAAGTATATGGATGGTGACGAGTTGTTTACAAGCCTAATCCAAGCCAAAAAAATTCCAAAAGTAATTTCCATTAATTACACTGTACCAATTTTACTATCGTATTGTGACAGGGACATTCGTGACTGCTGACTACAGACTTTCTTAGAGTTACATAACGTTCTGTTTTTATATTCCCTCTATCTGCTCCTCAACATTCAGTATGTGTGTTTGTGTTGAAGCTGTGCTTTATGTTGAGTGCTTCCCAAACAAGCTAACTTCCACTGTGCTGTCTTCTGCCAAGCAAAGCTGTGAGAAATCCTGCTGTCATTAAATCTGTACTATAAATCTGATTACGTGCCGACTCGCCACACTAAATCAATCAGCGACGGTGCTCCAGTCAACTGACTTTATTGATCAGTTGCCAGTTTCAGAATTACTTGTGTGATCAGGCAGCAGGGTTATCATGCCGTCAGCTCGTGCTCAAGTGTATTGGGAAAGTTGGTTGCCAATGGCAACGCTGACCACCGGGCCGCACGGGATTGGCGAATGTTATTCTAGATTTGCCTAGAGAAGAGATGTGCATCTGGTGCCAGGAGGCCAAATTGGCTTAGCACTTCATAGTTGTCGCATCTGAGGTTAAATCATGCAAAGTGATCTTCTGCAGCGCGATGATGGATGCTATGACCCACTTGTCAACTGATGTGACTGGCAGCTGTGATTAGACAAGAGTTAGTGTGATTAATCATAACATAATCAGATTTGCATATGTTGAATAAAGAGACATGGAGGATAAGTCTTCCAACTGTGACCCTGATTGGTTTCTTGAGACGTTAAAACAAAATCCTCACAGTGCTGTCTACTTTTTTCGGAGGAAGTCTCTGGTCGACTGGTAATGTGCATTTTTACTGGAGGATGTTATCAAAGGCTGTTTTCACAAATAACGCCTATGATGTTTTCTCCAGGATATGAGCTATTATGCAGAATACTGTTTGCATGTGCACAACCTCGGTGTCAACACTCAATATCAACACGGTGCAGTGAGAATTGTCAATGATGCTCTTCTTCACATCAAGACAGTAAAACCTTGCCGCACAGCTCCCTTCCTTAATATAGCTGTAATAATTCAAGGGCTTCGACTAGAAACCAACTTTTATATTAAAAACTAAACTTGTCTGCGGAACTTGTTGTAATCTATTTTATCAATCACAAGGACCCGCACCTTTTTTTTTTTTGTGTTTTAAATTAAGTTGAAGATGGAATTGCTATGAATAGTTTCCAAGGGCTTTTATGTGCAAAGCTATGTGCCAGATATAAACTATTGGATGCTTGTAAGCATCATACACACACACACACACATACACACACGCATTGAGAACAAATGAATCCTAAGCTCTTTCTTTAATGAGACCTCTGGTGTATTCCTTGTGGTCACAGCAATTATTTGTCTGTGTTTCGGTTTAATACCGGTGCTCTAATAACGGTTACATTAATGAAAGGCCTACTAATCTACAATAACAGATTAATTTTCATATGCCCCCTGTAATGAAAAGAGGAAGGACACTGGCTTGTTTTCATTTTTGCCTCCTCTCTCCCGTTGAGGCTAAACAATTAGACTTTGTTCTTGCTGCCTAAGCCCGTGACTAAAATATAAGATCTGTCACACGCAACCAAAAACATCTGAGTCTGTTCCCATGGCGATGAAGATATATGGAGATATGTGTCACGCACGGAGAGAAAATGGGACTTTCTCTGCAAGTAAGAGAATCCTCCAATAGAGGCGATACTAACGATTCCAGTCGGCATCTCGCCGCAGCGCCGCGATGTTTTGTGTGAACATTTGTTGGGAGAAGCTGTTGTGTAACTGTTTTCTTCTGACCCCAAATA
This sequence comes from Neoniphon sammara, assembly GCA_900302535.1. Taxonomy (NCBI): domain Eukaryota; kingdom Metazoa; phylum Chordata; class Actinopteri; order Holocentriformes; family Holocentridae; genus Neoniphon; species Neoniphon sammara. Next base: position 6,025 of record OMKZ01017731.1, on the reverse strand, counting down.
GGTTGAAGGCCTTACTTGATGTGGCCTCCATTGTCATTTCTCTGAGTCCCGGGGTCACAAGCAGCATTTCTCATTGGATCCCCTAGTGAAACTGTTTGATAACTCCTGTATATAAGTTCCAGGGTACACATGGCTCTCTTTTTTTTTTATTTTTTTTGCTCGTCCCTTTTGTCTGCTTCGTGCCACCGCCCAAATCCCCACCGGAGACAGCCGGAAGTCTTGGCACCTCGGCGTGTCAAAACACCTTGCGAGGAGGCAGCGTGAATCCCTGGCAGGGCTGTGAGGCTGTAGCTGCTCGGGGAGCCAACCTTCTAACCGGTGCATGAGTCTCTTACATGGGCCACAGGGGCGCGGCGCTCTGTTGAGGTGCAACTTTCTCCTCTCTAATCCCTTTGCCGCTCTGCGATAATCCCTCCGCTGCTTGCTTTGCTGCTTTCTTTGCTGTAATCCTCCTGCCTGAATAAAGAGAGAATAGACAAGGAGGACGGGGCTACATGGTGTCTGAGACAGACGGGGTGGATGGCTCCGTCAGTCCGTCAGCAGCCTGTCAATCAACACAACCGGCTTGTGATCCCTCAAAACCCCACCCCCGCCGTCCCACCGCCCCTGACTCCTCCCCAAGGGTTTGACTGCAGGCCTTTTTATTTTATTTATTTATTTTGGACTCCAGGTATCATATGGAATCATTATGAAAGTCGTAAATGCACCAGATGTGTAAAATGCACCGAGGAAAGAGTAAGAAGCTGAAAAAGCGCCGATGAAAACAGATAATAATGTTGTAAACGCAGAGCTGAAATGGAACAGCCTAGTAAGATGTCAAAAGCGAGCGGCGGCGTGGCAGTCAGTCACGTCGGCGTGATGGAAATGAGGGGATCCTGAGCGCTTGTCTGGCAGATGTAGTTGACTGCCATCTCCATTCCTTTTCCATTATTCCCCATTCAGAGATTGCTAGCGGGGACAATTTTCCACCTGTCTGGAAACTACCAGCCAGGGGCTTGCAGGGCAGTAAAGCCTCCATCGGTGCATGTCCACATATAAGCCTCCCTGACGGCGTGTCTCGTGTAACCGCCGACATTTGGCTCTGATGGGCTTCTTGACGTGGATTAAATCCCGATGATCTCACCACCCCTGGGGTTCCTGCTGCTGGAAGCGCGTGTTCCGGGATGTTTGGAGTGTGATGCAGCGCCACCCCTCCACGCCAAACTCCATCGTTAAAGATTATTGCCGGCACAGCGGCACAACAACCGAGCCATGGGCAACCTTAGGAGGGATGAGTTAACAATTCACACATCAATTAGCTAGACCGATCAATGCAGCGTGTTGAACACACACTGACAAATTCAATTTTTAATGAAACCATCAAATGATGCCCAGTAGCCAGCCAAGACATGGCTCATTTCCTATCGCCCCGCCAGAGTCAGGCTTTGTCAGGCCCTTTTGAAGCTGGTGACACCCTGGGTTTTTGTGTGTGTGAAAGAGGGACAAAAAGACTGAGAGGGAGAGACAGTGTGAGAGTATGTGTGTGTGCGCGGATGCAAAGAGACGTCTCATTAAGTTATAAAGCCGTTCCACAGCACTGGTTTAGCCCTGGGAGTCAGAAAGGGCATATACACACACAGTCAACGCACTATGTTCCTTGTTTTAATTCTCCAAGGCTTGAAAGAGTATGTGAGTGCATGTGTGTGTGTGTGTGTGTGTGTGTGTGTGTGTGTGTGTGTGCCCGCATGTGACCTCTCTTTGCCACTAAGAGCTCGAAGCGTTCCGGCTAAAATCAAAGGCCATGCAGCAAATACAGGAAGAAAACTGAAGAGCATAAACATACAGAGAGAGAGAGAGAGAGACTGAGGCGCAGAGCAGAGAAGGGAATTAAGGAATTCAAAATCAAGAAGGAGAGTAAGAGGATCAAACAGAGGAGACAGAATAGCGCTTGTTATTTTTGTTGCACGTGCGTCAGAGAGGCGATGCCAGTTATCAGACGTCTTGTCCTGCACCTACATCCTCTACTGGGGTGTCAACACATTACGCTGTTACCGTAGCAACAGGCATGTCGGAGGGAAAAGGAGAACAAACAGTCTGAACATAGCGTTTCTCCCTCTTGCTCACACACACAAACACACACACACACACCTTCTGTCCTGGATGGGGCCAGATAGAGCCAGGTTGGCTTCTATAACAGTCCCATCACACGTGTCGTCTTCATATATGGCGTGTGAAATCGAAGGCGCAGACATCGGTGATCCGACGCAGGTTTGACTCACACTTGGTAAACCTGGAAAGTTGCGCTTTCATAAGGTGCTGCAAACGAGCTCCAAAACTGTATGAAAGCTGTGGGCAACAAAAATGAAATCCATTCTGTTTTTCAATTATTATATCCTCATAATATCCACGTGAATGACGGAGCGTGGAAAAACTGGAACAAACACCACCTTTGCCGTGGCTGGAGACTCTCTGCATACTCTGCTATTGGGAAATGTGGAAGGTATCAACAGGGCTTGTCGGATCTCACACAGTGCCAATAAAGTCTCTTCGAAAGCGAGCACTGTAAACCAGGTCAGTAACTGAAATAAATATTAGACCTGTTTTTCACAAGACACATTTCTGTGGGACGTTTTGACACTAAACTGGTGTTTTTCAGACAAGGACAAGACTGAGCTGTCTGTCTGTGCTGCGGAGACGTTGCAGAGCAGAAAAAAAGGCTGACAATGCCCACGTTTGAGAAAGAAAGTGTACACCATTTTCATACCACTGGCACAGCTTGTAGTGCATCATCTTCCTTGATTGGAGCATCTTTGACCGGGTGAATCAAGATGAATCAAGCACAGACGTCGGAATCTCAGATACAGACAGATAAGGTAGCACTGTACACGGAAAATAATCTTCGAACAACCTGAGGGGAAAATGTCACGCTACCTGTTGAGATGCTGCCCTGTCTTTGCCACGATGGAGCGAAGACGTGCAGAAGGTTACGGATTCCAGCTTTATTCCAGGATGAAGCATGAAGCAGTAGGTGGTAATGATACGCTTAGGGTATCAACCGCCATAAAACACAAAATAGAAGAGGAGGAGGAAGACGATGGTGATGTTTGCAAGTAGGCCTTAAAACAGAAGTTTTGATCGGGTTCTTTTTTTCGTTTTGTTGTGATCTGGAACTTTCTCTGGTGATTCAAGGCTGGTGGTGTAACTTTCTTATTCCTGGCCAAACGTGGACGTGGCTTTGCATGTTGATGCCCCCCGGTGCAGCCATAATGGAGTTTAACAGCAGAAAATTGTTCAGCAAACCGGGACATCAAAAGGAAACCTCGGGTTTTGGCGTCAGTCCCTCAGAATCAAAGAACAAGAGCTTCCCTCTAGATCGACCACTTTGCACCAACAATCAGGGAGAAATCCGTCGTGGAAGAGGAAGACAGACCAATTTCTGTGGGGGAAAATAGTCTAAAATGCAAAGACGTGCTGTGTTCTGAATAAGAGGAGTGACTCTCACTTTCTCTTAGCTGTAAAAACTCCCGCTCAGCTATCATTATCACTCTCTCCCACCTACACGTACTCAATACTACAACCAGTTCTCTGGGGGTTGTCAAAAGTCATTCTGGGAAATGTAGGAAATAACTAACTGAAATAGAAGTAGATGAAGCAGTTTGAGGCAAAGTGGGTATACCAAACAAGTAAATTAGAACACTTTATCACAAAGTATCCCCCGGAGCACATTGACCACCACAGACTGATGATATATAACAGAGTGTAATGAAGCTGAGGGATCTTGGGCCCGAAATTTCAATGAAATAGCACCTTCCAGGTAAACAGCTCTATTTCGACAGATACAAGGAGAAAGTTACCGGTGTTGCCTCAGAAAATTAATCTTGGGCCATAATGGTCTATTAATATTGCAATTAAATGCAATTTTTGGACTCCGGCCATTTCACTCCATTATGAATGACAGTGATGAAAACATACACTTATTAAAATTGTACTGAGACAATATTAACATGGTCTACATATTTCATCTGCAGGTCGGCTTGGCTGTCCCGTCATTGTCCGACCGTCCTTCTTCTGCACAACTGAATTATGTCCGCCCCTGTGGAGACTCTGCATTATAATTGGGCTCAAATTGACCTGACCGGCGTGACTTCGCTTCATACTGTCTCAGCAACAGACCGGCATGAACAATGAATTGATCTGTGTCTACTTCTGCACAGTTTCTCACAGGTGTGGTAGCTAAAACATCTGCTGTGCTGCGCACCGTGCTCGCATGACTGAAGATGCAGTTAAGTTTTCATGACTTTCGGTTTCGCAGTGAGAGAGCGTGTTTCTGTGGGAGGGAGTGGGGGGTTCAGCCACTATAGGACCATGTAGAGACTGAGATCTAAGGTGAAGATTTAAAATAGAAATGGACTGTGTTTATTCCGGCTCGATTTAAAAGCAAATAAAGAAGATTTTCTGGGCATATCTCTGATTTTTCTTGTATAGATTTCTTTCCTTAGTGTAAAGTCAACACTTTGATGTAGGTTTACTAATAAAATTCAAGCTTGTCTTCACAGCACATTTAAAGCTGTTGTAGGCAATTTTTTTTCCCCCGCCCATTCTTCCCAAACGCAAATGCGTCCCTACATTGGTGTCAGTCACATCATGTGTATGTAGGTGCATGCACAGGGCCTGAGCCAAACAAGCAAAACAACAGACAACCAAGTAGTGAAAAAGTTGAAAATAAATAAATAAATAAAGTTCTAGCAAGAGATATTAAATTTGGATTTGGAGGTATTTGGAGGTACTGAGAATATCTGCAGGAAGGCAAAACCACCTGTGTTATATTTCAGGTATTCTGTGTGTTTCATTTGTGCGGCGTGCATGTGTGCACATGTAGTTGGGAGCTGCACAGAGGCAGGACTGAAGCTCAGCAGAGAGGGAGGGGGTGACATCGCACAGCCGGCTGATCTCGTGAGTTAATTTCCTTCGGGCGCCCTAGAATGGCCGGACCAATCAGCATCCTGTGAGGAATGACAGAATCCCTCCCGTTCGCCAAACGTGCCTACAGCAGCTTTAATTCGTTTTCTGTAGTGGCATGATTATCACTGCTACGACTCTACAGCATTCATAGGCAATAGTGTATCTCTGTTGTTCCGCATGCCATTATCTAATTATTTGTTGATGTTGTGCAACCACATTCCATTTAATTTGAGAGCTGTGAAATATATTAAACAGTATCAATAAATAAAACATACTTAGTTATCCTCCTGTGCACAACTGTTTGCAGAATTATAATTAAATACCGACTTTGTGCTGTATGCAATTTCCGCTACTTAATGGGAATTTAAGTTAGACCTACAAATTTGTTATGCATTAATACTTGTTATCCAAACAGATGCTGCGTTCATACACACATCATTACATTACATTTCCAAACATTTCTGACTCCTCAAAACACTATTTGGTGTTGTCCTAACTGTTTGGGGGATCTCTTCAGCTCTGTTGCATTTCTGCGGAGGGAAAGAGAGCGTGTTTGTGTTTTTGTGTGTCCATGCACTTGTCAATTTCTCTATATGTGAGCAAGTGGGCGGTTTTTTGTATTTGGACTGTAGGTAGCTTACAGAGTTCACTGAAGATGGCTAAATAGCTGGAGGTGGCCAAGGTCCTGAGTTTGACCTCTGGCTCCTTTCCACTGATACACAATGTAATATGTTGATGGTGGTGATAGTGTGAGTGCTTGCATATACAGGCTGATAAAAGCATCAAAGGCACAGGCTGCAAAGAGCTCCACAGCATGAGAAAAATTGTTGAGTAAAACAATGACAGCTCTGATGCCTTTCTCCTTGCATCCTGCATAATAATACAGCATTGTTGGGAGCAGTATGAAGTAAGACAAATGCATAAGCTCTGACAAATGTGTAAGAGGAGCTTGGATGCAGCTCAGTGCATTAAAAAGATGGTGTTGATGCACCAGAATACAGGATTGAATCTGACTCAACAAGACGCACCATGTTACTGCTGTCACCAGCTTGAACGTTTGTATAAATAAGATAATGAACAGGCT
>OMKZ01017730.1:0-16368 GCA_900302535.1 Neoniphon sammara | reverse complement strand
GAGGGTAGGGGGGGAGCACAAAGCAGGGAAAAATGCATAGAAAATGGTAATAATAGAGAGATAATAATAACAATAGTATTCATTCTGCTATCTGACTTTTTTGCCTATGGTTAGGATGTAGAGTCAGCCATGTTGTGGCCCTTAAAGATCAAACCCAGGCCCTGTCTGCTGTGTTTAATGTGTGGTGTTGTGCAGTTTGACATCTCGTGCCTTCCTGTCCTCCAGGCCATCTGCGACGTGTCTCTGGCTCAGATAAGTGACGTGGACAAGGCCGTGGCAGCTGCTAAGGAGGCCTTTGAGGACGGAGAGTGGGGCAAAATGAACCCAAGAGACAGAGGCAGACTCATCTACAGGTCAGTCACTTGGTCTTGCAAAACCACACAGAGCAGCTTGAGCCAGGAGCCCAGAGGATTCTTCATTGTGTTTGAAGTGGAGATAGTTTCTTTCGAGTTTTGCAGGAATACTTTTGCACACACATCATCAGGTTTTTTCTGAGATTTTAAAGATCCACTTTATCTTTTGTAAACCTACATGTTTCAGCATGTAGGCTGTATTGCAGGTTATTTTTTCACAATGTTATTGACTACAATGTGTTGTCATTCTGCTAGGAAGTTTTGAAAGCCTGATGCTTTCAATCATTTAATTATTTTTTGTTTTTTGATTAAGTGACTAATAAGTTAATCTGTCAAATGTCAAAAATAATGATAAATGTCCACCACAAGTTACCAGAGCCCAAACAAGGTTTTAAAAGTGCTTACTTAGTTTTTGTTTTATAATGATAAGAAACAGAGAAAAGCAAACAAATCAAACCATTTGTGAAGCTGTAACCAGCAAATGTTTGGCATTTTTACTTGATAAATGACTGAAACAATTACTTGATCATCTAAATGATATTGTTTCAGCACTAATTACAGTGATTTTGTGCAGTGGGACAGTAAAGTCTTCCTTGCTGCCCTGTTTATAAGCGTGTTGAATGATTATTAAATGATAATAAGTGATGCTGTGCCTCACCTCCTCGGCCTGCAGGCTGGCTGACCTGATGGAGCAGCACCAGGAGGAGCTCGCCACCATCGAATCCATCGACTCCGGGGCTGTTTACACTCTGGCCCTCAAGACCCACGTCGGCATGTCTATCCAGACCTTCCGCTACTTTGCTGGATGGTGCGACAAGATCCAGGTAAGGAAGCCCTATACAGCTTCAAGTTGTGCCTGGATCACCGACATGGCCTGCAGACGAATGGAAGTCATCAATAGTGAAGGGCCACATTTTCCCCAATTTTATTTTAATGCTCATCCTTGGTGATGTCATTCATAAGATGACATATGAATAATACAGCTTCTTTTCACAGGGCTGCACCATCCCCATCAACCAGGCCAGGCCCAATCGCAACCTGACCTTCACCAAGAAGGAGCCAATAGGGTGAGTGGATCAGTGGAGAGATGAATGGATGGGTTCTTAAAAGTTTAATTAATTTTTGAAGCCTTTGCTATCTCTAATACACAGTGGAAGTAGGAATAAACTTATCCCTCTGCAGCTGGTTGGGATCCAGAGTCCTGCTTAATGCTGCATTCATGTCATATCAGACAGACAGCAGATATGAACTTCTTCTAGAAACAGTCAGCTGAGCTTTCAGCTGGTAAATCTACTGGGGAACTCAGGGTTTGGTGATGGAGCCCGATTTGTCTGATTTCATGAATTCTGATATCACAGGAAGTACCTTGATTAGTTATGGCTGTGGAATGATAAACGTTATTCATGAACAACAAAACAAACAGTTTGATTACATAACTCATTTTGTGATCGCAACTCTTAAAAAGTCACAGCAGGACACAACATTTTTCTTTTCTTTTTTTTCTTTCTTTTCTTTTTTTTTAATATGTGGCTGACATTGAAATCTTTGGTTTGCTGTAAACCATTGAACTGAGTGTGAAAAAGCTGATGAGGAGCAACCACAGACTACAAGTATACATCCCACACAATTTTTTGTCTTCATGGCTTCAATCGAGTATAATCGAGTCTGATTGTTTAAACACTTTGAAGTCATTGTCTGGAATTGTCAAGTCATTTAGACAGTTTTTTTCCCCATGTGACTTGAATGCAGCATAAGGACGCTTTGACAAGCAGCAAGAAAGTTGCTCCTTCTTCCTTAGTAACTGATGATTTTTGATTTCTCCTCCTCTCAGAGTGTGTGGCATCGTGATTCCCTGGAACTACCCTCTGATGATGCTGGCCTGGAAGACGGCCGCCTGCCTGGCAGCGGGAAACACCGTCGTCCTCAAACCCGCTCAGGTCGGCGCTTCACTCTGCTCACAGCACACAGAAAGGAAACACCTGTGCAGACTTTATAGGAATACTGCTATGGATTGTATTATTGTATTATTATTATTATTTTTTAATTATGTGCTTCCAGGTCACACCACTGACAGCTGTGAAGTTTGCTGAGTTAGCGGCCAGGGCGGGATTCCCCAAGGGTGTGATCAATATTCTCCCTGGATCAGGTAGAAACACACACACACACACACACACACAGATGCAAATTAATTTTGAGCTTCACAGCTGGTAGTCGCCATCGTATTTCAACAGATAAACTTGACAAGCAAAATTTGAAAAAACAAACAAACAAAAATAGAAATCTGAAAAGTGAGAGGACTTTCGGTGGGTGTGGCCTATTGAAAGCCACACTAGTCAGCGCACATGTTGAACAATAAATGATCTCACCAGTGAATGGGTTGGTAAAGACAGGAGTGATGTGATTAAAACCCTTGATTTGATAAAAGCAGAATGAGCACTTGTTTAAATAGACAGAGTTGCTTTTATCCAATTAAGTGCATTTTAATTAAATCACTCCTGTCTTTATCAAAATGAGTTGTACCTGAAGAACAAATTTAGCAGCTCAGTTACACTTAAAAAAATTTTCCCATCATTTCTCAACTGCGTTTTTATCATAAATTCATATTTATCATAAGAGTTCCACCCTCCATACATTTTTGCTAAGTAATGCTAAGTAATTAAACCATACCTTTCAGTGTGAGTAGGCCAAACTTCTCTCAAAAATATTAAACAGACTTTCAAGAGGAGTGAGAAGGGTCATTATACTCTGGACAATAAAAAGCATTCAAACAAAATAAAAACTTCAAGCATTAAATGTCGCCACTGAACACACAATACTGAATACAGTATTAAAAACAAACAAACAAAAAATTAAAGTATAGAATTTGAATGGCAACAGCTTGTCTTGCTGCACAAAAATGACAAAAAGGCACTGGCATTATTCAGTAATCTGTAACATTTATTGCCCTCTATTGGCAAACAGAAGATTTGCAGCTACAGACGAGACTGGCACAGCGTATGGTGGCCATGGACAATAAAGTTAAAGTTTCACAATTGGACTAAGTGAGCTAATTTAAGGTTAGATAATATATCACCATGCTAAATGCTGGATTTATAATACTGCTTTGTCAGTTGCCTTTTTGGCTCGCCTCTGAGGCTTTTTAGCCTTTAGAGCTGAAATGTGGGATAAAAATGCCAGTTAGGAATATGTTCCAAATGTTTGGAACAAACATTTGGAACATGTCTGATGTTATCAGACATGTTATTTAACTTCTCCTCCAGGCTCCCTGGTGGGCCAGCGTCTGTCTGACCACCCGGACGTTCGTAAGCTGGGCTTCACCGGCTCCACCGAGATCGGCAAACACATCATGAAGAGGTGAGAGGTCAAGTGCATTCACATCTGGAGTCCAGTTCTGTGCCGCGGAAGAGTCTGCAGGTTTTCATTCAGAAATACAGAAATTATGAACTAATCTGCTATAGTGTTCAGATGGCATGAAAACCTTCCATGGCAAACAAATGGACAACAGGAGATAAGAGGGATCAATGCATTTAACTATCCATACTATATGTAACTATACTCTGTCTACATCTGCATGTGTCTCATTGTGATACATGTGTGTGTTTATCTATGTGTTATCCTCCATTTAAAGCTGTGCAGTCAGTAATGTGAAGAAAGTTTCTCTGGAGCTTGGAGGAAAATCACCACTCATCATCTTCAGTGACTGTGACATGGACAAGGCTGTGCGCATGGTCAGTTCATTCAAGGAAGCATTTTTGTCTTTTTCACACAGGAAACTTGTTTCAGTGGTAACATAATTGCAATGTGTGTGTGCTGCAGGGCATGAGCTCCGTGTTCTTCAACAAGGGAGAGAACTGCATCGCAGCCGGCAGACTGTTTGTGGAAGACAGCGTTCATGACCAGTTTGTGAAGAGAGTGGTATGTGTCGCTTTGTAAACAAAGTAAATCTTACACCAATCACAAATGTCTTGATTTTGGCACCACAGTAGCTTTGTCTGAGGTGGCATTAGCTCAAAGGCACACATACTAACTGAAATATCTTCAAAGCAAAAATCTGATGTAATCCCTTTTGCTGTTACTCTGTGCACGTGTTTTTTCAAAAGTGCAGTCAGCTCTTGCTGAAATTGAATATGAGTGACATCTTAGAATACATATGAACAGGCATCCAGAAAAATCAGTAAACAGGGATTAAGATTTGAACATGGAGGCCTAAGCTGTATTGGATTCAGAAAAATTGAAAACTTGCCTTATAAATTCTATCAAGTGTGGGATTTCTTCCCCAGAGGAAAAAAATAAATAAAAAGTTTTTGGTTAAGGTGGTTTGAAAATTGTGTAGATTTGCAGCACAGAACAGATGGTCGTAACCCCCCATTGGTGGTGACACTTCTGCTCCAAATACAAAAACACTAGGAAACCTGCACTGCAGCTGCCACATGCTGAGGTGTGCAGCAACTGCAGTGATACAGTAACACTAAACAGAATGAGTAGAAAATGAAGGATTTGCATAATTTAACAGTGATTCTAGTGTAGAGGTTTCTTTGCAACATGATAGTTTCAAATTCAAACTGATATGTCTCCATGCAAAGTTGCCATTTTATGTGCATACAGTTCACTTGCGTTGTTTTGAAGGATCTTATCATCAGCATCAGGGGAACATCAGTTTTGTAGTGCTCTGCTCTTGTCCTTCTATTGTTGCTGTCTTTTCTCTCAGGTTGAGGAGATCAAGAAGATGAAGATTGGGGATCCTCTCGACCGCTCCACAGATCACGGCCCTCAGAACCACAAAGCCCACCTGGACAAGCTGGTGGAGTACTGTCAGACCGGCGTCAAGGAGGGCGCCACGCTGGTTTGTGGCGGCAAACAAGTGCAGCGTCCAGGTAAGGCAACGTTAAGTACATTTGAGTTCAATTTGACTCTTAAAGGCAGATTAAATTACTAAACTGTATCTCTAACTAAGGAACAGGACGGGCAGTGCAGTACATCTACAGTTAGGCTGGTATATGGCGCTGATCCTGTCTTTTTATTAAAAATGAGACATCACATTGATTATATGCTGATTATAGAATTACTAAATTCCACACTGGTTATCTGTAGGAAAACCTGACTTGAGTTGATTCTAATGAGACATATTAAACAAAATATACACAAGTACACATCATTCATTACCAGTTTCTGTGAACAGTTTTATTGTCTCATTATAGTTTAAATGCTGTTTCTGAGGCTTTTCCACCCTGACAAGAATACAGTTCTGGCAGAAACACTGAATGCTTGTAATGAAAGTAGAAAACTTCAAAGTTATTGAATCAACCACAAATAATCTGCTATCTGCAGCTTCAATCCAAAGATATTGCCAGTCTTTTAAGACCCATATTGGTTGAACCTGATTTCAATTCTGCAGCTGTGCAAAGCTGCCCTGAACTGTTTCTCATTCAAACCTGTCATGCGCTCCTTTATGATCTGGCGACTCCTCCCAGGTTTCTTCTTTGAGCCCACATTGTTCACTGACGTACAGGACCACATGTACATCGCTATAGAGGAGTCATTCGGCCCTGTCATGATAATCTCCAAGTTCAAGAGTGGGTGAGTCAACCAGCTGATTCAAGAATAATTCAAGCCTCAAAATATCTGATTCATATAAGATTTTACCTGAGTGCTTCCAAAAGCCTCATTTATCCTGAATCTGACCTTGTGGCTGTGAATCTGTTGCCTCCTCTTCATTTCATTCCTCCCCTCCCTGCCTCAGTGAGGTGGACGATGTCCTGAGGAGGGCCAACGCCACAGAGTACGGCCTGGCGTCGGGCGTGTTCACACGGGACATCAGTAAAGCGCTGTACGTCAGCGAGAGGCTCAACGCCGGCACGGTCTTCGTCAACACCTACAACAAGACCGACGTGGCCGCGCCATTCGGAGGGTTCAAGCAGTCCGGCTTCGGCAAAGACCTGGGTGAGCAGAACTACTGGTGTTATAAGGACCTAAAAGTAGGGCTGGGTGATATATTGATATTTTATTGATTACTGTTACATGAGACTATTTTGGATATCGTAATATGGCGTAAGTGTTGTCATCTTTTGGTTTTAAAGGCTGCATTACAGTAAGGTAATGCGATTTTCTTTAACTTTCTAGACTGTTCTAGCTGCTCTGTATTTGCTTCTACCTGCTTGGTCATCATATCCACATTACTGGTGACTGTTAATCAAAATCTGTTGTATGTAAATATGAGAAGCAGTTAAAGTCATCCCTATAATATCGAGGTATTCAGTGAAAGATATCGTGATATTTGATTTTGTCCATATCGCCCTACCCTACCTAAAGGTCTGGAAAGAAGTCAAAAAAATCATCTAATTTCAACGACTTTTAGGTGGTATATTGTGAGATTCCCTGTCAAACTGATCACCTGTCAATCAATCAGTGTGGGCAGACTCTCAAATCTGTGTTTACATGTGTAAAGGTTAAAGGTGAAGCTGTATGCCCATGGGCCTGTGGTGTTTAATATCTATACATCAGGGTTTGTGCAGCCTCCTGAGAGTAAAATTCAAGTCCTTTCAAGGTGCTTAAACCAAAATTTCCAGACTCTCAAAGCCTTTACCAGCTAAATTGTTACTTTTTGTGCAATTCTGAAAAAAAGTTTACAGAATTCCTTTATACCCACAGCAATCAATGTATAGTGTCACTTTTTTTTTACCAGCTGTTCATATTAACTTTGTAGTTTTGATCAGGATTATTTAATGCTTTCTAATTTCTAGAGTACAGCATCATTTCAAATATTAAGATCTTTTACATGAGTGATTGTGTAGATGAAACACCAGTTTATGTTGAAAATAAAGCATTTTTCAAGGAGTCGGGCATATTCCTAACCTTGAAAATGTAACTGTTAAAATTAAGGATTTTCCAAACTTTCAAGACTTTGTACAAATCCTGATACATGCATGCAAAATCTCACTTACTCCAACAGGACAAGAGGCACTCAACGAATACCTGAAGACGAAGGCAGTGACCATTGAGTATTAAGTCAAATACCTGGAGAATAAACAGCACTGATGATCAAGTACATCAGATACCTGAAGATGGATGCAGAGATTTTTATGGACGCTGACATGGAGAGGGACCTGCAGGTTCACGTGGATGATGGCAGCACTGACATACTGATAAAACTAACATCTCAACACAGAGCTTGTAGTCTCAATTGAATTTTATGTAAATGCATTTTTGTACTCGGACCGCAGCTCATGTCAGCACCTTTCTCCTCACCCCGACTGTGACCGCTGACAGGAAGATGTGCCTTGCTTGTAAATCACATTAACAAGTTTGTCTAACCCACATGAATGTACAATCTCATCAATCTTAGACTTCTGAGCCATGGTTTAAGGTTGCTTCATAGATAGCCAGGGCTTCCTTCTTAGACTGTTTTGTAATCACTGTGATTAAGTTACATGATAGGGAACCTTAACAAATTGTATTAATTATCTAATATGGCTTACATTAGGTCAGCGCAATCTTATGAAATGTAACATTTCTAATGGACTACTTTTTCTTATCAGTGGAAACTCTGGCCCCTTTTTCCAACTCTTTGATTTGGAAATGTCAGAACAAAGCGGGTGTCGAATTCACCGTATTTGACTCCTCTGAGTGAATAAAATTCACACGTTTACAAGCTGAAGCCGTGGTTTCTTCCACATCTGAAAACACAAACCTTGTTCAAAATACACCTGATCATCAGTGTTTATGATTTCTATGACCCAAAACCATGACCCAGGAAGATCTGCCTCGAAAACAGGTCAAAATTAAAAGGGAAAGAGATGAAATCAGTTGAAACAATTTGTCTGATGATGTCAGAGACTGAACTCAGGGTTAAATGAGCAACTTATTGATCAAATATAAGAAACATTTTCCAAAAAAAAACAAAACCATTTTGTTCAATGGCTGTGCATTTTACAAAGAATATACACCTTTACTCAAGATCACTTGTAAAAATGTCATTCTGTACACAAACATGTTTCATATTCACCCCAATCTTACACAATCATTTCTCTGAACAATAAAAAGTGCAATAACCTATTTTTGGAACATTTTAAAATGCTTCATGTATCACTTCTAAACATCAACTTATCACTGACTTTCGGTATAATTAATAATGGAGACGACTGGTAGCCTCTGGTATTACTAAGGCTAGTGTTTCTCAAAATTATGATCACATTTCCCATAAATCCTGTAGCTTCCTGTCACTAAGAGGATTCTGCAACTTCTTTTGCTTTTGCTTTGCTGGAGGACAAACATGTTTGAAATGATTTTTCAATCCTCTTAGTTATGGTCTTTATACTTTTATAAAATACAGATGCTAAGATGAAAATGAATGTAACAATGATTTACTAATGTTCAAATGCTTCACCTTGTTCCTTAAACCAAGAAACTTTACACACTGAATTCATTTTGCAGCAAAATGCAAATCACTGAGTATTAATGTAGGCCAACCCGAAGTATGTCATTACCATGGAAACACAACTTTGAACACAAACAGTAAAAATCAACATGAAACAGTGTTGACATGTTAGGGCTGGGTAATACATTGATGGTACATATATTGTTGTAGTGGAGATATTAGTAAAGGGCTCTGTCTAGGCATTAGTTCAAGGTTTATCAGTAGGTTCACACCTAGGACAGCAAGAACACCACTTTAAAGCCAAGATTTCCAGAGTAGACAATGAAGAGCTGGTAGATAGTTGGTAGGCTGTTAACTTCTCCTTTCAGCAAGACATACACAGGTTTCACGTGGGCATGAAACAATAAAGGAGTATTTTACATCTGGTTGGGTGAGTGGTTACTACAAGAGAGATATATAAAAAAATATAACAGAATGAATCATAACATACTCATAAATTAATTCCACCTATATGCAGTAATAGGCCATACATATTATCAAACCTATTATAAACAATAATCAGGAAAAATACAAATAGGCTCTGACTAAGCCAACCAGTCTATTAAACCAATGAATAGCCTACAATTACATTTCCTTTTCCAGTATTGCAACATTATTAAACATTGATTTTTACATGGGATTCTCAGCCATGACACCGTGTCAAGTTACTGCTAATGTTGCCGTAACAATTCGGCTTTGATCATACTAAAAATCCTCCTGCTGTCTAATTATCAGGATGCTTTTATTGTGGAAAGCCTAGAGAATGCTTCTTCCGGTCGTGGAGTTGTCAAACTCCGATAGCCTTACAGGTATCAAATTTCGTGTTTTAACTTTCCATTAAAACACTCTTAACTATACAAATAACAAGTAATAAATGTCTAAGCATTCTTTGAAGTTGACCTGACGTGTTTCTATCTGGCATGCTGAGTGGGTGAGCCGCGGACCTCAATCAGCATACATGAAGCGGCTAATTAGCATCTTAATCACATGGCGAGCACTGAGCAAGCAAACTCCGATTTCTCAACCACAATGACTGACAAAGTTATCCATAACGGTATCAACACAATGAAATACAATAACACAAGAAAGGCAGTGGATAAATACTCACTCTTTTTCATTCACGCACACATCAAATATTAAGTTACTGCACTGCACAGCCATAGTCCATCACTCTTGGTCCAACTGAAGCACTCTGCTTCTAATTGCGTGACGTCAGTCCCAATACTAACACCTGGGTTGGCTCGCCCTTTATCAACGCTGAATTAGCAGGTAACTAAAGTACATTACTCTAAACTTGTAACTCTGGGGCCTTTTCTACAATCGTGATGTGATGCTTGATATCAGCTGAGATTCTGGATATTGTATTATTTGCCTCTACCTGCTTGATCATCACATCAACATTACTAATAACTGTTAATCGATCTCTTGTGCATAAAATTTCTATGAAAGCACCAAGATTCATTCCTATCGTCACAATATCTATCAAGGTATTCAGTCAAAGACATTATATTTGCATATAACTTTTACCAATACCAGTATAAAATTGGAATAAATTGGGTTTCCCCAAAAATATAAATAAATAAATGAATGAATGAATGAATGAATAAATAAAAATAAAAACCTCATATACTTTTATCTGAGTACGTAAGTATATAGTACATTAACAGTGGCTGTTTTAACAGTGTGAAGTGTTTTTAGGGTGATTTCTCCTTTAATAAAAAAACACTTTGGGACTTCATACTTCCACAGAGCATCATCTCTTTGCTGACTGGACCTTCATGTGCCGGCTCATGTCCCTCTAATGTGCAAAAGCCCTGCAGCAGATGCCGCAGCGGTGTGGTTTCTCCCCCGTGTGTGTTCTCATGTGACAGTTCATGTTGCCCTTCTGGCTGAATCTTTTCCCACAAGCGTCACAAGCGTACGGCCTCTCCACCGTGTGCATCCTCATGTGTATTCTCAAACTTTCGCTGCGGGTGAATCTCTTGCCACACTCTTTGCAGCAGTATGGTTTCTGGCCCGTGTGAACCACCATGTGCCTTTTCAAATGGGACTTCTGGGTGAACGTTTTGCCGCAGACATCACACAGATTGTCCTCCCTGTGCGTTTTCAAGCTCCTCATCCCATTCTCTGTGGGAGCCACTTGGCTTTGAGCAGAGAAAATGGCCATGTTGTCTGCATGTGATTTAGCGTGCCTCATCAAATAACTCCTGCGATGGAAAGATTCTCCACATGCCTTGCAGCAAAAAGGTCCATGATTTGGCCAGAGGGATTTCAGCAGCTCCACAGATTCCCTCCTCTTGGCATCAACGCTGACCCTTTTCTGTCTTTGCTTCGCCCTCGTCTTTGATTTTGGTGTCTTTAAACCTGAGTGAGATCCTCCACCGTCCATCCACTCAGCATCACTGCTGTCGTCACTTTCCTCCCCGCAGTCAGATGAGAGCGGCTTCAAGTCGCCGGCTGCTTCTGGTACTCTGTCATCTTCCGTTTTCATCCGCTCTGCTGACACACCGGACAGATGATCTCCATCTCTGCTACTCACAGTTTGGGTTTGACAGCAAGGAGATGACTGGGTGCTGTGATTATACTCTGAACACAGGTTATAGATGGAAGCTGCAGCGTCGCCTTGTGGTGGGGTTTGTGTGTCCTGGTTTGGGTCTAGGTTACGCTCTTCACCGTGCTTTTGCTTTGCAGAGACCTTCGCTTCAAACAAGGTGACCTCCTGGGAGACTATGGACACAGTGAAGAGACTGTTACACTACTATATGTGTGTCTCAAAGCAGGGATGGGACTGGGCAAGGAACTCGCTCTCAAAATGCCCTTAAGTCATACAGATTGACTTAAGAGTCTGTTTTTTCAATTCAGTGTACACCTGACTACAGCATCTAAACGTCACTCTGATGTGTGGTTCAGAAAAACAACAGTAACATGGCATCAGCTTTAGTACCATGTTTGAAATAACATCTGGTTTGAATGACTCCAAAACATCCTTTCTTTACCTTGATTTAGGTCATATTTTAATTGTATTTAACCATTGCTTCCTGTATTAATAGCTAAGTAGGGCATAATGTAAATAGCTGTTTGTAAATTCATTAGAAATGTTCTGATTTAAGCTGACTATTGGACTTGCATTAAGTGACGGGAGTATTTCTGTCTCAGTTCTCTTGGAAAGCAACTGGCACAAGTATTATAACTCTTTATGTCCATTTTTCCTCATGGCTCTGATAAGTATTTAATTTCAACAAAGAGCATAACATCTAAATATATGTGATTGTAACAAGTCTTAGACTAAATCTTTCAAATGCCTGGTGTCATCACATTTCTTATTCCAGTGACACTGAAGAGATATACACTGACAAAAAGTGCCTGGAGAGGGCTTGGGTCATTTCATTTCTCGACCACATTTCAACAATGAGATGTAGAGGGCAAAAAGCAGCTTGGCTATTAACTAATTCCCGCCCTTGGGAACAGGCCTAGATGTTCATCTTCCCTTGAATTCCCTTACCACACCGTGCCCTTTAAGGGCCATGACATGAGGTAGCCTAATAATACATCACTGAGATCAGCCGTTTGAACATTTTCAAACTGGGTAATCAGGACACCCCAAGGCCTGTTTTCTAATTCATAGCCAAGCTGTTAAGGAAAGTGAGGAAAAATGATCCTAGGTTAGCAGAAGCATGTCAGCCTGTCTGGATCAGTATATGATGTAAGAGAAAGAAAAATACTGTAAACAGATATGACAGCTTCAATTCACTGCCCTCTCCAGACCCAAATAGGTGCCATTCACTTGTATGGAGAGACTGTAACACCAGGCGCCATTCAAAAATCTTATAGTTTATTGCTGCTTTGCTCATGCACAAACATACACACTTGAAGCAGCAAGATATTAGTTTTCTGTGGACAGGTAGTAAACACTCTTTAATTCGGCTTCCATCCAATACACACAAAAAAGCACTTTTGTCTATATACTTCAACTTTTATATCTGGGTCACTTGTTATGCTCACTACCTTCTCCCACTGAAGTGCGCCGTGGTGGGCGGTAACAAGAAGTGTGAGCCTGTTTTTAAAGATTACATTAACACGTGGATACTATCACAAAATATGTAAAATCTATCACAAAATATGTAAAATGCCGTAAAATGTTTCTGTCACGTTCGCGGATAAAGAATGTAACGATAAACTAAAACTGCGAGATTTTTGAATGGAGTTTGGCATTTGGCTCTCTTTCACGCTGTCCCATCACAGAACTTCAGGTTAACTACGGCCAGTCAGCAGCTTGGGATGTTAACTGACTTGCAAAGTTTATTGTGACAAGTTTATGATTATTTTACCACGACACATAACCTACACAACGTTAACACCCACAGCTGTCCACAAACCTGCTCTGAGCTCCTGCGTCTCCTCACGGTTCAAACCGTCAAGTAGCAGCCCGCCTTGTTTGATGTCCCGCTTTGTAAAATAAAATTCATTTTCATACTCTATTATTGTTCTTTCAACAGCTCCCAAGATTTCCTCTGCTGCTGCCGTCAGCCGCTCGCTGACAAACATTTTGAGTCGTTGTAAGTTGGACATTTTGAGGATGAAGATCTTCAACCTGGTGAGACTACCTGCGTCAAGTTCAACAGATTATCAAAAGCGGCTTCCGGTTACAGCCTTCAAAATAAAACCCATTTCTTCTTAGCTTAATCAGTCAAATTTCACTCCAGCAGAAATTAATTTCAGAGGCTGTTTTGCACACTTCATACTTCTTCATACTTCATACAATATATTGTGTCCTTCTTTTGCAGCTCACTTTTTTGTACCCAAAATACATACATACATTAGCATTGTGTTACTGTTCTTACTCCTACTATTTATAACCTTAAATGTTAAAAGCAATTATTTTATGCCCTCAGCAATCACATGCATTTTGTTCAGTTTGTATGCTGATTTTTCCAGTGGCTCCTAATCTGTGAAAAACACCGAAAATCTAAGAAGGGTTTTCCCTTTAATTCATCTGACATTGTTTACATTGTAAATTGGGTAATGTTATGTAAGGGTTATTTGTATATTATCCTTGTAAATTGTATCATAGAGTTCCTGTTGTTCTTTTTGTAAGGAACACAGCCGTGTGGGTTGTTTTTATAAATCTGCCCTATAATAATAAATGTAGGCTATATGATCAAAATCATATATAGCCATACAAGGCACCATCATCACTAATCAACTGTATCTGAGTACAACAGTGATGTTAGTGTTTATCTTTGACATGTCCAACACATGAACAAGGACAGGCTGACAGATTAAACAAACATTGATGAGGCTCCTCTTGGCAGCAGTTCAGTTTGTATGTGCACAAAAAGCTGGCAGCTCAAACACACACATGCCAACAATGAATGTCCGCAGAAGTAACTCAGTATCCTGGCCTGGACTGGAGACATGGAAAAAGAAGAGAACGCCAGGGCCAGCAGCCCCTCCAGAGAGTCTTCCTGGGCGATCTGCCTGCAGGTGCTGCCTCCCTGTCTGCTGGCCGGCCTGGGCATGGTGATGGCCGGCATGCTGATGGACCACGTACAGGTCAGTAAAACACAGAGTTTTAGTAAAAACATGGACATTTTTGAAAGCATTGCATGTACTATATGATTCTGATCGCGTCTACCTGATGATAAACTTATTTTGTTAAGAAATTATTCACAAAAAGAAAAAAGAAAACTGTTTACAATAATGGGAACATGATCAGTAAATGAAAATATCTTGTAATAGGAAGGCTTCTGGCTGAACTGTTTTAGAGTGCTTGGTGGTTGGAGGTCACAGTGGCCCAGTGGGTCTGCTAAAGTCACTTTGCCACGTGGGAACAAACAAACAGGTGCTAGCAAACAAGGTAACTTTGAACTGAGCAGGGGGGCTGAGTTCTGATTTTCTTGTGTAGGTGCATGCAACTGTGCATAAATGTGTGCAGATTATCTATGCACAGTGGATGCCCCCTCCTCATTATATCAAATATCATACCTCATACCAGTACAATACCAATCATACCCAATACCCAATGCATCATATAGAAAATATCTGGATGTCTAGTGCATCATTTTACACACATTTCCCTGGAATTCAGCAGGATATGTTTGGCATCTTTGGAAACCTTGGCAATTCCACTAGAATTTAAAAATAAAGTTCTATGGGTTTGATCAAAGCAACATGCATTTGTAATAACAAATCCATCAGTGGGGTCAGTAAAGTTGAAGAGGATAAGTAAAATTTTACCTGCACCTTTATTGCTGAGATTTTGGGAAAAATGTCCCCAACTGTAAGATCAATAAAGTGACACGGCTGCAGAGTATGTGCTTGTAATTTGAGGCGCATTACAAAGGTAAATGAGCAGCTAATTTGCTAACTCATCTATCTTTGCTGAGTCATTTATCTTGTGACCTCCCTCTTAGAATTCATGTTCTACCTTGTGCCCCAATTTCGCTCTATTTGCTCAAATGACAACAAATGAGGCATTAAGTCTGGACAGAAGGCAGCGAGCCCAAAAGCAAAGCCAATTCCCACTTTGCTTCCTTTTTTTGTTTTGTCTAATCCACTAATCAGACAGCGGAGCAGCAGCTAATCATGACTGACATTGAGAAGTGTTTTGAGAGACTCTAACTGCTGCACCATTTGGACCGAGACCAGCGAAAGCGCCGCATGGAAGCAGTGGCCAGGCTCAGCAATTAGGAAAAAGTCTCCCCATCTCGCTTTGAGTGATCTCACTGCCTAATCTATGTGAACAACAGCCAGGCGCCTCCAGTTTACTACTCAACCTTTAGGCCGTCCTTGCAGCTGTTGCTTGACAATCCCAATTACAGGCGAGAGTCAGAGGGGGGAGCCGGAGAGGAGAGAACACCCTTTCCACATCACGTCTCAGGGACACTTTTCAGCTGAGTCACTGTCATTGTGTATGTGTGTGGGCAGTGGGTGAGGGGGTGGGGGGTGGCGTGTCCAGGCTTTAATGCCTCCTATGTGTTACATCCATATAAGTAAGTGAACAGGAAAGAGAGATCCATTTCTCATTTCTCTTTCCATCACGACTTAACCCCATGCAAATACCAAATCTGCACAGGAGATGCTGTCAGTTTTCATCTCTGCATATGTGCCAGACCTTGGCAAATGTTTATGTAATGTGGGAGGGCGAATGACAGAAGAAGAAGGAAAAAAGGAGAGACATATAGATGAGAGACCTAGTGAAGAGTGACAGGATAAAAGAGCCAGTATGCCCGGGAGAGTTCAGTCAGTCAGCGCGTTTCCTCTCCTCCTATCAGCAAAAGCAGTACAAGTGTCCTCTCCAGCTTTCCAGACAGCAGCAGCACCACGTGTCGGTGACAGGTACAGCACCTGCTGGCGCTCACAGTGCGTCACCCACTCATAGAGAGGACATCGAAGAACAGGGGGAAGGAAGGAGAGATCCAAGGAGACAGCGAGAGAGAGAGTGAGAGAGAGAGGGGAGAGCAGAGCTGCAGTATCCTCCGAGTAGATTAGAGGAGAAACCAGACGACTGAGCCCAGAGAAAGTGAGGAAACGAGAGTGTGAGAGACCTTAGACAGTCTGGTCACTCTGATTTCTGATTTGACACAGACGGCAGCGGCAACC
>OMKZ01017728.1:0-14690 GCA_900302535.1 Neoniphon sammara | reverse complement strand
CACAAAACAGACAGACAGACACCACCATGAAGACATAAAGGCCCACATCATGTGGTATGGAGGAACAAAAAAAAAATCTCTTCATCCAAAACCAGAGTACATGCAGTACTGGAAACAGCAAACCCCTATGTAACGATTAGTAAAGTCTTTTATGTATGTATGTATGTATGGCTTCATATGAGATAAACACATCCTGCACAGTTCATTTTTAGTGGCGGGCTATAATGTAGCAAACACAGCATCGTAAGGAACAGGAGAAAACACACACAGCAGTCGTGTTGTGTCCAAACAGAATGGGTCTTTATTCAGGAAGTGAAAGAAAAAAAAAAGATTTTAATCAACACCCCATTTAAATACAAAACCAACAAAAATAAAAATCAACATGATATTCATTTTGCATATCAAAGAACCATTCAGTAATAATTACAATCCGAACACCTCATAAACCACTTTTGTGAATCTATACACAAACTCTGATTTAGAAATTAGTTACTTTAACAATAATATTACAAATATTTAGCTTTAAAAATAATTCAACTTAAAATAATATCTTAGCAATTAGCATCTTAAAATTATATATACTGTATTTCCACATAAAAATACAAAATAATACCAATGACATTTAATATGAAAAATTATTCCAAGAATTCTGCTACTATTAAATGAAATAAAATACGGGATAAAACAAGATGAAATGAAATAGAAATATGCATGAAAAAGTCTCTCCTTTTGTTAGCAAAACACTATCCAAAATAACTACAATCATTTACATCAGTACAAAGATATCTGGATTTAAAAATAGTTGCAATGAAAAAAAGGGGTTTATTTTCTGACAGTAAAAAATGACACTGTGGATCAGAAATCTGCAAAATATGCAATGAAAAAAATAAATCTGCATTAAAAAGGTTTACACTGTAATTCTTACTTTTATACAAACATTAGAAACAGTATTGCACATCACAACACAGATTCGAGGTTAGTCAGCCTTTCAAAATGTGTTATATTCAAGTTTCAGAGCATCTACGAGGACAGGCAGCGGAGGCCTCGATGCAACAGGGGAGAATCTCAAGTGTCTTCCATGAATATAATAGAACCTTCATGTTTCCTTCCTTTAAATTAAACGTGTAATGTGTACTAAAATAAGAATTAGGTAATCAAATTGTATATCAAAAACGTTGATGCTGTACTAAAATCTTAATGACATGATTCTTTGTCTTTGAACAGAACTTTGCTTTTGGACATAATTCGCCTCAGCGGGCAGGGGGGAAATAAAATGTATAATAGTCCTATTTAAATAGAAAAATACAATCAAAATCAAATAGTTATTTGTCTACAAAAATAGTGAAATAAATATGATTTTTACAAAAACAAAGACACGTACAGAACAAAGTAACAGTGTTCAACATAGAAAATAGAACCTCACAAAACAGCACGAGTCAAGTGTTACAGGTGACGATATTCAAAACAAGTTCTCTTCTGAGCACGACACCGTGAGAACTAGAGCCACAGGGAAATATAAATATATATATATCAATGATGGGAGTTACTATATCATTCTTTTGCTCTCATTTGCACGCCAATCGCGGCTGCCATGTTGCAGAATCGACCGAGTTACAGCACAGCACCCTGTGACACTACCGGACTCCCAGTCCTCATAACATCCAGACTACCTTAAAATATATTAGAAAATCTTGGAATCCTGCTCTATTCATACAGGACGTCGATAACTTAAGACCACTGCTTCAAGCTACATCTTTAAATAAGTCATAATGAAAAAATAAAAAAATTAATAAATCATCTGTAGAATTATAAATAGGCAGATGTCTTGGAGAACCTAATTGTAGCAAAACAGTAAGATATCCCAAGTCTGCAGTGAAGTCATTAGCTTGTCAGGGGGGAAATCAACAGCAACAGAAATTAGAGGGATATAGAAAAGTAGTGCATAAAGTATTACACAAAATAATCAGGGATATTGGAGATATGGAAGGGCCAGTGATGGGTAACAGAAACATAATAAATAAAAATGATCCAAGTATCAAAGTAAAATCTCATTTCCATTAAGGTTTTGTAACGGTATACACTTGACGCCTGAAACACCGATACCAAGGACCACACACCAGGGCATGGAACACAAAACCACAAGGACACCAGAGCTATACTGCAGAGATACACACTTGTACAGTACCAAATGCACTGCTGGGGCGCCAGCAGTACGCCTTGCTCACAGAGAGATTGTCCCAAAATAGTATTTAAGAGTGACAAACCTTATGGGGTCACAGTCCAACACAAACAAACAAACAAACAGACAAATAAAAAAGAGTTATTTGTATTTAGCATGTCAAAAAAAAAAAAAAAAAACAAGTGTCATCATCCTCATTATGATAAATTATTGAGGAGGTGCGTTTTCTTCATCTTCCAAAAAAAAAAGGACAAAATTTCTCTAGATTCATGGAGCTGCGAACACACAGTGCCAGAGCTGATTGTTTCAACTGGTATTTAAAAAGTGAAGTCTGGAGAAATCATGAGACTAAGAGGAAAAATTGAACATAACTGTCTCCCTAACAACGCAGGAAAATAGCGGTGTTGATCGGCCGACCAGGCTCACGCGGGGCGCTCTACATGGTGCACGCACTTCACTTCTCTTTCCAGCTGATCGAGTCTTTTCAAGTCTAGCGTTTGAATTTGGTCTGCTAAGGGCGGTGCTACTTAAGAATAACGTCTGTTTACCATACAAGATAAGGGATACCAAGAGTGAAGGCAGAATATTTCGATGTTGTATTCTCCTCTACATAATCTGCTTGTAACTAAACTAGAACCTCAGTCTACATTAACAAGGGTCACACAGCACAGGGACGACACAAACACAAACCACTGAACACCACTCTGCTTCTCAACAGGTTTTTTTTTTGTTTTGTTTTTTGTTTTTTTGTCGCCATACAGGCCACCATGTCACAAAATGATGGTGTCCACTAATCTACAGTAGAACCAATATCGCTTTTTGTATCATAAGTATGTAAACGGATCAAACAACAGATAAACACCAAATGCATGCAAGTTTAAATAAGTTCTTTTTCACTTGTTTCGCTTTGTCTTCATCTGATTTTTTTCTCTCTTAGGCATCTGTAACGGTTGGTCATGCTACTCACCATAGAATTTTATGTCTCGTCTTTTATAATGATTTCAGTGGTTTGTTTTTTTTTTTTCAAAGTGATTTTTCTCACATCTATCCCGCATGCAATTTCTGTAGCTAAGCCTATTGACATAACATGCACTTGAACTTTTCCATGGCAATGGGGGCCATAAGTGGTTGAGTGCAGACTGCATTTCATTTTTCATGATTCTGATTAATAAATGGCATTAAATATAATACCTATACATCTATTCATATATATATATATGTATATATAGCAGCAAAGCTTCTAATATAGCTTGTAATTATAAATGTTATTGTTGAATACAGTTAATACAAACCAGATTTTGTATTCTGAGGTAACATTTTATGGGTCAATATGAGCGCAGAAATAACCCTATCATCTTTTTCATTAAACTCCCTAACAAGAAGAAAGAGCACATAGCAACATTAGAAAATAAGAGTCTGTTTTGCGGCAGAAATGTCTTCAATTTTATGCTTCCTATCATTTTGCTACCTTTGGTTAATGACCTGGGGCAGGCGTCGAGATTACAGAATCAAGATTTTCCCAGTAACAAGTGTGCGCTATACGCACTGTGGGGTGGCTAGCAGCAGACAAACAGACAGACAAGCTGCCCCCATGCAAAAACATTCCCATATCTACTTTAAATCTCACATACAAAAATAATAATAATAAAAAAAACTACAAAAATCAATCTCTTTTTAAATCTCCTCTTAGAAAACATGAAAGTACCACAAAAGAGTTGTAGAGTTGTCAGAGCCTGAGATGTGAGGGGGGTTTTGGTGAAAAACTGAGGCTTGTGGTGTTTGGCTGCTACAAAAGATATATAGATATATGTATATATATATACTGTATAGTGTTATGTACTCGATTATACTGATAGCTTAGGAAAGCAGGAGAGGCAGAGCGATGCTCTTTTTCCTGTTAGCCAGCTTTTTCTTTCCTTTCCCTCTGACCGTGTCACCATGGCTGTGGTCGCATCTCTAGTTCCAGCGGAAGTGGATCTGGCGCGGGCGGTCGGCTCCCTCTTTCACCAGGGGCTTGTGAAACTCTCGGCCAGCGCGGGAGTGGATGTTGGCCCAGCAGAATTCACAGTAGTACTGCAGGCAGGTGACGTTAGCGCAGAAAAAGGGAGCGAACTTCCCTCCGCAGCGCGCGCCCTGGCACTCGTCGCACAGCTGATCATCCAGGACGTACGGCTTCACCTCCACCTGCACACAAACACACGAGAGATGGAGAGTGCAGAGGTGAATATAATGAAAGAGCAAAGGGTCAAAAATGAATATATTCATGGAAGTGCTTGAGCAGTAAAAAAAAACAAAGTAGAATGTAGTAGCTCCACAGAAAAAAATAATACTAAAATTTAAAATTCAACAAAAATGCATACACCAACGAGGCACTGACAATGCAACAGAATAGACTGCAGTGTCTTTTGGAGGCTAATATTAAGAAACAAAGAAGTCTGGATTTAAAGGAACAGAAACTGGGAAGGAAGCAAATTCAATCAGCCCTAATAAGCTTTCACTTCACCATAGCAACAAACCACTGACTACACGAGTGTGATGATGCACATACACACACACGCAGACACAAATGCTTTGAATGACACATCCTAATGACTACTGAGTCACACACACTCTGTTTCTGAATTTCTCAACCGGAGCTTGGCTGCTAATGAGAAGGGAGAGGGGATGGGCGATGTACCCGCTTGTCAATGTCTCCGTGCTGCAGCTGGACGAATCTCGCGCTGATGGCAGCGATGTAACTCTGCTGATTGGAGAAGGCCACTCGCCCCGCGCCCTTAGGGTACTTGAGCTCTGGATCGGTGTCAATTCCTGCATAGCAGACTCCGCCGTAGAGACGGTCCATAATCATGGCCAGCTCGACTGAGAGAGAAAGAGAGCGAGAGAGAGAAAGCGAGAGAGTACCATGAGAGAAGGAAAGGACGAGGAGCATTGATTTAAATAAGTGAAAGGATAAAACGGAAAAGAGATTGTTAGGGGGAGATGGGGAAGTGAGACAGGAGGAGGTGAGATGAGGGAGGAGGTGAGACACAGCGGGGGAGAGGCTGTCAAACTAATTGCTGTGGATGGGATCGCTCCAGATCTCAGAGGCTCCTCTCATGCTGATCAAACGCACTACCGCAATATGTACCTGTCAAGGCAACAAGAACATCTGGATCGCCTTACTAAACGGAAAACAGAGATGCTTGAGAGTGACAATATGGGCGTACTTACTTGCTCTCAGGGGACGAGGAACGCCTCCCACAAAGATGGTCTTTCGGGGATCGAGCGGCTGAGAGCCGTCCATCACAAAGTCACTGTCGCTCAGGTTCCAGGGGCGAATCTGTACCTGCATTCAAAGACAAACTTTATGTTAACTCAATGCCAGAAAATTCCAGTTAACATGCATTTTGTCCTTTAAGCAGGAACCCCACAGGGAGGTGGTGCTGCTGAACTCACAGGCTTGTCCTTTATGGTGGGGCTGGAAACACACAGGTAGAGCTTCCCATCCTCCTCCATGCAGGCTTCAATCAAAGCCTGCACTGAGCTCTCCTCCTGGAACAGCAGGAAGGCGTAACCTAGGAAACACACACACACACGCACACAAAGCCTTGATGAGATACAATCTGGAAACATATTGGATATCCTAGCTACAATAAAACAATTGGGAACAAAGCTGAACATGGGGGACACGTTCTAACCTAGTTTCTTCAAGACATTGTCCTATGAATCCTTACTTAGAAGCATCTCATACCAAATTTACACCAAGCATGAAGGTTTTACAAAAGGGTTTTAAACCAGGACTATCGGCAAGAACAAAGAAATAAAAAGCAGGTGACACTGTGAACACAGAGTCCCATCTGAAAGATGGCGATTAATAGATAATTTATTATATTACAGAGGTTAAAATTATTCTGAGTTTAGGCCTACTTAAAATGTAGAGCATGTCCTTTATCATTATGTCTACATGGGTCGCAAATTAGCAGCTGACCCATTTACATCTATTGGAGCCGAAGCCGATAATTACCTGGGACTATGGCGGGCTCAGAGCGCAGGTCTAAAATACAGGTTAACTCTAGTCTAGTCTGAGACACTTAGTAGCAACGCAATCATATGTTAAGTATTATGGAGGCTGGCTTCAGTAGTACCTTTAGGGGGGAAGTAGGACTTGCTCTCTGCTTTGTGTGGCCAATCCACCACCAGGTGACCAAAGCGGCGGAAGCTTGAGGTTATCTCATCTGACAGGAGACAGAAAAAAGGAGCAATAGACAGACAAAGGGAGAGAAAAATGGTCAGATGATAAAAAAAAAACAATGCAAATAGAAGGATTAAGGACAGTGTGGGAATCCTAGTCCATAGTTTAATGTCATGCTAAAACACGATCATGATCCTCCTCTCACCTTCATCTATGTCAGGGGGCAAGCCGCCCACAAACACTTTACGGGAGAAGCGCTCAATGCGCTCCCCGTTTTGGTGTGGGTAGCAGTTGGGGGAGCCGAGCACTCCTGGGACACCCTGGTTGCCATGGCCGTCATCAAGGAGATTGTCATCAATAGGGAAGAGGGAGGAGCGGCCTGGTGGAGAAGAGGACAGGTAAGGCCAAGAGCAAATGTCAAGCATTCAAAATAACATGCTCTCAAACGCAAACAATATGAGGCACTGCACCAGACTATTATGAAACTTTTATATCTGCTGGGACAAGGACAGAACACTAATTCAGAGGAGAGGCTGCCTATAAAATACTGTGTCCACTTTCATTGCAGCTTTGTGCTCAGTGGCTGCGAGACAAAGCACAAGCTTAAAGTGATGGGGGATTACATACAATCTAGTTTTTATAGGTCTAAGTCCAGGACACGCAATCATGTGCGCTCCACTCTGAGTAGTGCGGCAGATAAAGCAAGTGTGGAAAAGCAGGCTATGTGGGACAAAGCTGTTAACAAAATAGCAGAGCAGAGGCACAACTGACATAATGGTCCAGGTTAAACATGTGACCAAACCTGAAACCCTTGGCATCATGCATGTCTGGATATATAGATAACACATTAGAATCCAAAAGTCAATTTTTTTTATTGTCCATTGCAAATTATTGGGCAAAATATAAACACCACAATAACTGCAAAACAACACAGTAAATGTAGCCAGAAAATAGGAGAGGAGAATTAAATTTTGTGTGAATCCAGACCTAAGGCCTCAGCTTGGTAGATGTTGGAGGATTAAAGCATGCCATAAGACAATAAGCCACATGAACACAGACATGTTGTAGAAAGCTGGGTTTACCTCTACGTCTCCCATAGCTCCTGGCTGCATGTAAACAAAGTACAGAGCACAAGTTTCAGATGTGCAGACTTTAACCTGCAGAGAGGTCACATGACCTCTTTATCCAACAATTTACTGCCCGATTCAGAGTTAGATAAGCTGTCAATCACAGAAAAGGACACTAAATTGCACCCAGTGTTACAGATGAACACCAGTAACATTAAAATCCACACAAAACATGAATTTTGTCAGCATTATTACTCTGTCCATGTTAAATCAAAAAGGCTGTGATTATTCTAAATGGGCTTTAGGCTGCCTGTGTAAGTGGGACTGAAGGTATTGACGATCCTCATCTTAAAGAGAGGATTCAGATAAAACAGAGTCCTGTCTGTGGTGCTCTGCAGCTTCTCATGTGACTTTTAACAATGGAAACATTCTGACTTACCATGTGAGCTCCATTACAAAACATCCCTATGTAACATACTTTGAAATGGGATGGAAGTAATAATCTGCATTAGGGCTGAATGGTATTGTAAAAAAAAAAAAAAAAATCACATTGCAATTATTTTGATAGATACTGTGATTGTGATATGACTCATAATTTAGCAGGAATGATAATTTTTGCATTTTTTGCATCATAATTTTCATTTTCATTGAAAAAAACTTCTAAAATGATCATGATTTTTGCTGGGGTCTGTAACAAACAAACATGTTTTTTTACATCTGGAGAATACAATTTGTAGTTCAGAACATATTGTTACAAAATTGTATTTATAAAGGTATTCTGTCACACTTTTTACCTTTATTAAAAAAAATGCAGCTCCTGTGATGTGGACATTGCACTTGGCCATACTGTGATTTCAATAACATTTCAATTAATTGTTCAACCTTAGTTTGAACTGATCAAATTCAGTGCTTGCTCATGGACGAGCACATGCATTAATGGCATTTGGGAGGATCACAGATGCTGCACTCACGTACAGCCAGCAAAAGATGACAGATAACGTGTATAGAGCCCAAAGTGGAGCTAAATAGAAAATGTTCATGTGAGTAAAGCACTGCGTATCCCAGATCACATTATGAATCATTTAAATACAGGCCATGATCCATTTAAAACAATCGACTGAACACTACAGCAGACACAGATAGACACTCTCATCTCATGCACCAGATCTACTAACGCTGCCGCCCCACTGAATCTGGAGAGTCTCTCTAATGAGGAGAAACAGTGAAAGCATCATGAATGGAGCAGAGACACAGAGGGACACGGTGCTAAGAGATAATTACCATTGAGCATGAGCAGGCTGTCGGCCCCAGGGTGAGGGCATCCAACACGGCCTGACATGAGAAACACACAAATGTCACACACACACGCACACACGCACACACACACACACACACACACACACACACACGCACACACATACAAATAGGGATGAGACACAGAGCAGATGGGGAGGACAGGGCGAGGCCAATGTGTTTACATGGGTTTGCACATGTACACACACACACACACACACACACGCACACATGCACACACGCACTCACAACCGCAGTGCCTGCATGTGTATGTGCTGCAGACTTGTCACATGTCCACACTCAACACTACAGTCAGCACCAGGGAGAACAAAACAAATCTTTATCCCCAAAGACAGCCTGAGCTGGCATCATGAGAAAACAGAAACAACTTAGCATAACATCAAGCCACAGAGAGTCTGTAATCATCACCAGGAGTACAGCAAGTCTTCGGAAACAGCTCATCACTGGCTTTCTGCCTCAAAGAGAGCCACTTTGAAAGGCCATAACTGCCACGCCACTGCTCTGATATTGATGAAGGGGTGATGTATCTTGTCACTGATTAGCAAAATAAAATAGAACAACCCCCATAAAGGTCGGGTTCACACTTGCATATTTACTAGCTGAAAAAATACCAACTGTTTTTTTCATTGCCAATTTGGCTAGAGCATTTTTATTCCCTGTTTCATATTTACCATGTTGGTTTATAGAGTCCTGATAGCTGAGTGGAGCTGCTAGCCAGTATACACTGTTAGGTTAGCCATGGCAATGCTATAAATGGCAGAGCCCACCCTTCCAAGCCCTCCTCTCTTCTCCTCTCCTCTCTTGGCTGTCACACACAGTGTGTGAAAGTGTGATCACATCTAAAATTAGTCTAGTTCCCTCTCTCTCTGCTGTGCACACTGGCCCATGTCCTCTCCATCTGCTCCTGCAGGAAAAACAAGAAACTCAACCTGGAAAGGAGGTTGACACCCAGTCTCATTTCTAACAGGCCCTCAGTCGGTGTTTAATCTACAAATAACCAACCAGGAGCCAACAGGCGAGTGTAGCGAGCACTCCCTGATTTATGTTCACCCATCAGCTAAAATAATGTGCAAAGGTGCTTGGCACACATAACAGAAACAACTGACAATTGCATGGCTGCTATGGCTTCACCATTTACACAAACAACTGAACATTGTTATCTCTAGGTCACATCCCATATTTAAAGTGTTAATCCACCTCAATAACAGTTCAAATGTAGCTGGCCTGCCAGTTTGCAACTCAGTTACAAACTGTCGTCTCTGGCAGGATGGTTAGCAGTGCAGTTATTTGACACTGCTGCTCTGATGTCCAGCAGCTGAGCCGGGAGGCCGGAGCAGCCCTGTCAGTGTCACCCTACATTCTCTGTTTGCTCCTGCCTACCCAGGAGCACCCATTCAGTAACAAACAGTAATATTTTTATACCTTTTATCGCAAAATCCTAAGTCATATGTGATATGTCCCTGTTTGATAAGTGAATTTTTGTAAGGAGAAACATATAAATTAAATGAGTTAAGTGTCCTGCCTCTCTTAAGGCATTCACGACTACTGAATTTCAGTAGTCACTGACTACTCCCAAAAAGGAGTGGACTAATTGGACGGAGCGGGTTCAGGCTTTACCCTTGTCTGAGTTTGATGTTCAAAGTGCTGTTTGACTGCACAACAGCATCCAGAATATTCTGTTCAACATTGTGTTTGTATACAACTAGTATATAAATTCTCAGTAAGGAAGATGGGCTGTTTGGTTATCTCAAAAGCTCTAAATAGCATACTACGTGCATTATGGTTATACGCTCAAACTCGTGGGAATACAGGATTGTATGTGGATTCCAATTGTGAGCACTGACCAATAAACACGAACATCTAAAGGTTAAATAAAGTTCACAAATTTATCAGTTTATTGAAAGAAACAGTGACAGTTCGGCCAACTCATTGCTGCACAGAGCTAAAATCACAGAGAGACGATTAATCGACACGGACACACAGTGCTGACTGGTAGGTTTGCTAGTCGACTAGGCAATTATTCTGTAAAACCCCTAGCCTCTCTTCTTTCTCCTGCCCTCTCCACTCCGCTGTGTGTGCTGCCCAAGCAGCAGCAGGATCAGACATAGAAGGTCATGTAAACGTGCAGCTGGTGGCAGAAGTAATAAGCTCCCAGTGGGGAGAAAATAAGCCGGTCAGGAGCAAAACAGCACAGCACTGGGAGGAATGGATCTGTTACTTCACCACTGTACTGAGTGAATATGCACCCTGCAACACACTTCACCTCCCTCTAACCCCCAGATGTGAACAATAAGAGAAGGAGAATCTTACCCTTCATGGGATCCTGCTCCGCCCGCATGATGTCAATCAGAGAGCTTTCCAGGGAGTGCATGTTCAGACTGTCGTACATCCTGGAGCGGTCCTGAGAAACACCAGGATGACATTTATATCACCCACACAAACTTAAAATGCTGAGACTGAGCTGAAATAAGCATTACAAATATCTTAATTACACTTCGCATCACGTTCGTAACACACTTCTGTGATTTGGCTTCTGGTAATATAGCCTCTGAAGTGTGGGTATTTGGCTTAACATTTAAGAGATTTGAGAGTATGAGTAGCGCACGCATGGATTAACATTCTTTCCGTATTTATTCACTTTGGGGGTCCAAAGGTATGTTTGTGAGCAGCCTGTACAACGGATTCCCCCAGCAGATCCCTGGACTCATTCTTTGAGCCCGAGAGAATGGAAACCAAATCCAAGAATGGCTGTGAGCTCATCATTAGGTCAATAAGACAGCCCTCCTATAAGATCAACATCATCGACCCATATGGCAACTGGAAAAGAGTCTGTACTCTATATTGGGACTGGCTCTATGTCTAGGAGTGACTGCACTTAGGCTTAAAGAAGAGGACACTGAGAGGGAGATCTGGTCCCTTCTGCACTTTAATTGGTGTCCTGGGAAACAAATATTATGTCAAGAAATATTATGAAATAACATAATATATCAATTATAATAGAAATAAATGCATATACCAAACATATTACATAATTCAGAAACTAATAAATTCATCAAATACACGTTAGAGGAAAAACAGGAAAAACTACACAAACACTGCTTTAAGTGACTAAACATAACTAAACCAGGTCAAACAGAGCAGGCCTCCTGGTTCATTGATGGCTGCGGGGCTCTATTATCAGTTTCAGTCCTGGTGTGATCACATGACAACACGTCTCCCTGCCAGTTAAAACTGCCTCTGATTTGGGAGCACAGAGAACCTCAACAGAAAGCCAGACACTGAATGCAGCTTCACATCCACTGTTAACCAGTAATCCCTGCACCAGAAGAGTCAAGCTTTCCAGTCCAGTGGTTTATGAGTCTATGAGTCATTTGTGATGACAGGCCAAGGTATCCAGAAGGACTCGAAGCCACCAGTCAGAACTGCTGGCAGCAGAAGATACAGCCTCAAAAAAAAAAAAGCCCGTGATTGGCTGGTATTA
This sequence comes from Neoniphon sammara, assembly GCA_900302535.1. Taxonomy (NCBI): domain Eukaryota; kingdom Metazoa; phylum Chordata; class Actinopteri; order Holocentriformes; family Holocentridae; genus Neoniphon; species Neoniphon sammara. The sequence continues at coordinate 2,478 of OMKZ01017728.1, read as the reverse complement.
TGGATGTTTTTGGGTAAACACTCTAAAAAACACATAAGTTATGGGTGAGTTAGAAGTGGTTGAGGAATACGTGGCGTCTAGTGGACATTCTCTTTCATTTTAAGGATGCAAAGGCCTTAACAGTGAGGAATTACTATTCAACAATGCCTGTTAAGGTCTGTTAAGAATACGGATTTATCCACAGAACAATATACTTAATTAAAAGGTATTAAAAGGTATTCTGTACTTGACCCTCTCCTATCTCCCTCAGTCTACCTCTCCGGGTGATGTTGAAAACATGACACAGCGGAGAAGTGTCACTGACTGCCAAACATTAAACAGAAAGGAAGGAAGGAAAAGACTTGGAATCTGAAGAATTCTGGGTCGGACACTGTTTATGGAAATTAACAATCCATGGAGTCGGGCCTGTTTCCTGGAAAAGGAAGAGTAGCGCTCCTTGGCACCGGGAGCACTAAAAATTTCAGCTTGAGGCATCAGTCCATCATTTGGTGATATCATTATTTGACCCTAGAGACACCATTACACACAGTTATAAATATCTTGTCCATGGAAAGTCATTAAAATGTGGCACTATGTTTAGAATGAATTATTATGCTGTACTAATTTGATCAAAGTAAAGAATTTGCTACAATAACTGGTAATGGAAAGTATTAACCAAGATTGTCAGGGGGGGTTGCTGTCACTGATTGCTAATTTTCTGTTATTGAGTACAGAATCAGTGAAGAAGTCCTTAAGGGACACCACAAATTATCTACTGCACCCTCGCAAACATGCTCCTTCTTTTTTTTCCATAAGAAATATTTGATATATTCAATATGTCATTTGAGAACAACGAAATAGCAACACATATACATCTAACATGCAGCCTTATTGAATTACTCTGACCTGTCATAGGTCTGTGACTGACTTTATTTGTACCTTATTTAATATTTATGACACTTATCAAAATTGATCGGGTGATCAGGAAACTTTAAATCTTGTTCCTTGCCCAGTTATCATTACTGTAAAAAAAGATCATTAATACCAGCATCTATTCAATATTTATTGCCAGTCTACCATTTGAACCTTGTGGACGCTTAAATTGATTCAATATGATTTGATTAAAAGTAATGTACCGGCCAAAACCACAATGTTACAGTTCAGCCAATAACATATTAAATCTGTTCAACTGAATTAATTTAACTGTTTACAAATAACTTAATAGACCACAAAGAGAGACAAGTGGTTGTTGACTCGGGCGAGTCATGTCAGACCATAAAAGACAGAGAAGAACTACTGGAGAGAAGGATCTCGTTACATCAGCTCCACCCTTCTGAAATGGATTAAGTCAGAATTAATTTATAGTTTTCTTAAGAAAAGAAAACATATGGCTTTAATGTTTTTTGGCCGGAAAACCCTAAATCTAATTTCGTAAACAAAGGGGAGTTTGCCATCATAGGAGGATCAATGAGACATGACCAAATGGAGACCATCTAGAGCCTTGTACCGCCTTGACAAGGGGAAAAAAGAAAAAAAATAGTCATGTCATTCAGACTTTAACACACCAATGACCACCGACAGATCCTCTTATACACCTCTACCATCTCCCTTCTTAGGACCACAGCTGAGCTCATATTAAAACGGGATAAGATTAGTTGCTCGATGCCTTGGATGTGTGCAGAAAGAGCTTTAGCAGCCTCGATACTTGAAATGCATCTATCTCACCTACAGGCTGTTAAAGTTTTTTTCTCATCTTGAATCCAGCCCAGCCCCCACTTTGTGACACCTTTGATAGAGGCTGTAGTTGACTCAATCCGCACCGCACCCATCTCATTGAAATGCTAACCGCCCTGGCCCGGCTAGAACTGATATTTACTCTCTGCTAAAGAAGCCTTGGCTCTCTTGGACTTGACTGTCACCATTACTAAGACTAACGTTTGTTCCCTTTTAAACTTATTCTTCATTATACTCAAAAGCAGCATCAGAAGCTTTATTCCAGCTTCTTTCTTCTCTTTCTCTCTCTCTCAGCTTGGTAGGAAGTATAAAGCTGCGCATGCTCTCATATTCTATCTCTTCTACTCCCTTGATCCCACACCTAATTCAGGAGATGATTCAGTAATCCTCTGTTCCCAGTCCTCTCCCAACATTAAACCCACTGTTTCTCGTGATAATAAACAGCGTAATAATACAGTGACACAAAGACACAATTGAGTAAACAGTAAAACTCTGAACATCCTTCCCCTTCCCTCAGCCACCATGCAAGAACACAATAAAAAAATGAAGACCAGCACATTTTAGCTGCTGAGCACGTACCTGCAGAGGCAACAAGGTGTTGCTGTTGCTGTCTGTTCGAAACATGTTCTCCTCCAGCCAGGACTTGGGCCCTAGTGATCCACCAGAGCGTGGGAATTTGGGAGGGGCGATGACGTTGCTGGAGAAGGGTTTCTTCATGGGCGAGACGTGACTGACTGAGCCAGGTACGCCCATGCCTCCCCCTCT
>OMKZ01017725.1:0-10415 GCA_900302535.1 Neoniphon sammara | reverse complement strand
ATGCTCTGTCTTCCCTTCCCTTCCAACTGTCCTGCTCTCTCTGTTTTACTCCCATCCAGGGAGTAGAACCCATTCTTTAGTACTCTTGTATCCTTTGGTCTGGAGGACAAAACAGGGTTAAAGGAATACTCCTTTAACGCTTCGGACAAAATACCTTTTTTCCAACTTACCCAGACTGAGACATTTTCAATACCATTTTCAGCTCAGTACATCCACTGGTCCTGTAGACATTAAGTCTACAGGAGTCATTGGCCTAGCTCCCTCAAAGTGAAAAAATAAACCTTACAGCAACTCTGAAGCTGTCTTATTTACAAAATGTGTCATGTGTATTTGAAATACATGTCTTGGAATTAAAATAACAAACAAACAAACAAACAAAAAAGCCCAATAAAAACCCAATCATTTAGAACTTTTGAACCCAACTATGAAGGAGTACATGTATACGGGGATTTTGGACATTGGTACACAGTAACATAACCTGGTTATTCTCAATAATTGGGTTTCTTGTCTGCATGTTAACATACTAATGTCAGGACAGCCACAGTGCGAGGCCAGATGGGCTAATGCAGTCAGCTTTATAGTCAGACAGACCTGCCAGCTCTGGTTGGAGCCGATCAGGCATAAAATCATCCGATTTTGATTGGTGGGCAATTCATCGGTACACCCCTAATATACGTCTTTAATAGCAAGTTAATATAGTTCAATCAAGACAACTCATGTAAAGAAAATGTTTTTATTTATCAAAGAGGCACGATAATGGGTTTGACTTGGCGGCCTAGATCTGCTTTTGTTAGCTGCTGCACATACTGTACATTTGCTTCATAAATCACTGCTGCACATACATAGGGGATGTAGGGATAAACACAATCCCCCATAGAGTACAGACCAGATTTAGGCAGGTGGAGCTGGGGAGGGGGTGTGTTAATGTGACGACTGCAGCGCATAGAGCAGCGGCAGGGCAGCTAGAACAACCTGTGAAGTTAAGTTGATGTGGCTTTTAAAAGGCTTTGAATTTAGGGAGTGAGATGATTGTTGGTTAAACCGTACCAGTCAGATAGCCAATCAGCCGATGGCACCTGGAGAGTTTCCTAAATAAACTAGCTCTGCTCATTGCCACCAAATGTCCTGGATTAGTAAATCATTACCCTGTACAAAGTCAATGAAAAAAAATGGGTGAAAAAGGAAGATTGCTGAAGTTGCATGGCCAAGACAAATAAATTCATGGATGGATTTTCCCGACAGTCACAGAGACATGTGCAGCTGCCTCAAACACTTCCCTCAGCCAGAGAAATGAACTCAGGTGAAATCTGCCCATTCATCTTCTCTGTACAAGCTACTGCTGGAGCTGTTTAGAAATGTTAGCTACAGTAGCTGGTTATCACTCCCTGAGCACACATAAACAAACCAACATCACAAGCCGGCAGGATAGGAGTAAGCTGCATTGCTTCCAGCCTCTGCTAGGGAAGGTGTGCAAACGTGTGTGTGCATGCATAAGTGTATATATGTCAATGTGTGTGTAATGTGTGTGAGCCCTACTTTCTATTTCTGTCCCAGGCTATTCATGTGTCTTTTTCTATCTATCTATCTATCTATCTATCTATCTATCTATCTATCTATCTATCTATCTATCTATCTATCTATCTTAATTTTTTCATTATTTGTATCACCATGTGACTAAAAAATTCTGTATTTTTTACACTTTGAGAGGGGGAGGGAATTCCATCAATCTCTCTGTCTCTCTGCTGCAAAAAGGCTGTTTGTTTAAGTGTTTCCCCTAATAACTTCTGTATCTTTGAGTCAGACAGAGAGCAGATTAGTTATTCAACTTCTTGTCTCAGATGAAGATAAACAAGCTCATAAAGCCACTACACCTCTAAATCAAGTGCTTTTGTGTCATGTCATGTTGCTTTGGGTGCAGGCTAGTCTTTTTTTTATGAAATGAGCATTGATGTCTTCAAATGCAAATAACTCAAATAATAGCTCTGTGCACAAAAAGTAAAAGAAATTCATTTCCCCTCCACAAATAGATTATGTGGAGGAGGCATGACTAAAAACAGGGAGTAGCTTGAAATAGCATGGTTGAAAGTGATGGTGTTAAAGGGGTGTTGGATGGACGTACTTGCCTTCAACTCCATTTTTTTTTTCTTTTATTTTGCCAAAATGTTTGGTCATATATGGTCATTGTTTTGATGTATTGTACTGCATGTCTCAATGATGGCTCCACACCCTCAAACAAACAATCATGGGCAGCTCTACTGAGAATAGCGAATCGACTACAAATAACACAGTGGCAGAATTTCAGGAGCCTTGTCTACAGAGACACTAACATCTACACTATATAAATATTTCAAACATTTGTTATTCAAATTAGCTGTGAAACATTTACCTAGTGTTTGATTACCAAAAAACTGGTCTTTCAGAAGTTGACTTGCAACTTGCAATTCAGTATAGGCACTGACCCAACATAGTAAATGTAAGCCACAGCTAATAAATAACAGTGAAATGTACCAGTCCAAAAGAGTGTAAATGCCATATCTGCATCGCTTTCATGCTGGAGTGTTTTTCATCTTGAAAAGGCACTGGTGACATTCTCTCTAGTTATAGCATGTGTGCCTTCCTCTGAGCGATCGATCTGTTTCTTATTCTTTAGATTTTCTAACAATAAAGGTTGCGTTTCTGTAGTTACTGGTCTTTTCATTGACTACTCAGCCATTGTGGCTATCGATGCTCATGCTAAACTCATACCCAGTTCTTCTTCAGATTTTTTCAAATTTTCCAATTTTTTGCCCCATTCCATGTCTGTTTCTTTGTTAACAGGATCTCTCTAAAAGTTATGCACAGATTTGCAAGATACTTTACAGAAAGGTCACAGGGTAAGGACTCACACAACATCATGGAAGGAGAAGGATGTTCACACAACATCAGGAAACTGTGTGGAAAGTTTGAGATATGGGGCAAGGAAGAACTGATGAATGTTAACACTGACTGGGGGTGTGGAGGTAGGAGTGATTAACTTCTAAAATGTGGAACTGGCATATCTTGACAATCGCATAGTTTTGGTGGAGGGATGCCCTCTACTGAGTACTTTCTAGTTTGACACTGTGTTAGTTCCTTCCTGATTACAGATTTTCTAATTTATTGGCCAACTCTAGTCTTGTGGAGCCAGACGTAGTTCTTTTTCAAAGTACGTCTGGGAATGTTTAGGCTGAGAAGTGGTTGTGGATTCTGGCGAGATTGGTTAATGATACAGCTATGTTGAGTGGCTGTTTGTCAAGAACCCGCGTCCTTGAGACATAAATTTCCACTAGTCGTCCAACAGAGAGTCCAGTCCCTGGAGTCCAGTCTCAGCCGACTCAGTAAATCGATGAATGAATGAGAATAAGGGAGTAATGTAAATCAGTGTAGTCAACATCTGTTATTATTTGAAATACTGACTGTATACAGTGTTCACTGTGTGTATGGGTGTGTGTGTGTGTGTGTGTGTGTGTGCGTCTGTGTTTTGATGTATGCGTTGTCTTGCTGTGCTCCAAAGCGGAGTGTGAGTGGGGATAATGAGTCTGATGCTCGGCAGAGCAAGAGAACGAGAGAGAGATTGAAAGAGGGAGAGAGAGGAAGAGAGAGAGAGAGAGGGTGAGAGAGAACGAGAGAGTGGGTACGTGGGGGAGGGGGGCATGAGGGGGTTGGTTCTCTCAGAATGCACAATGGAGCAAGCAATGAGACAGGAATGTCAATACAGCCGGCGAGCGCTGCCTGGAATACCAAAACACGCTGCCAAGCAGAGACATAGTAGGCCTGTCTCAACGTTGACGTGGTGTGTGTGCATGTGTTTTCATCTGTGCGTGAGTGTGTGTGTGTGGTACAGTAGCGTACCCCTCTCTGTGTGTGCTGAGCGTCCACAGCTATCAGTATCAAAGCCTGTGCAGACATTCATGCAATAACCTGCACTCAGACTTGTACACAAGAGGGGGTAACATCCAACGAATGAGAGGGAGAGAGGGAGACAGATGGAGAAGAGAGGAGGAAGAATGTCCCGGGATCTTACAAGGTCAACCTCCTGTTTTCTTTGTGATCAAAAACACAATGCATACAAACAGAGAGACAGGCATTTGAACAACTAAACCCAGAGATTGTCTTCGCTGTAACACAAACACACACGTGCTTTGTTTGTACGTGTGTGTGTGTGTGTGTGTGTGTGTGTGTGTGTGTGTGTGTGTGTGCTTGCGTAATGACTGAGTAAGGGAGAGAGACAGATGGTGACTCATACTCCACTTTAGAGCGCCAGCACTACATTTCCCATGAGGCCACTCATAACGCCTGCTGTCAGAGGCAATGTTCTTCCTGTTTCACTGTGATTGGAGTGCAGCCTCTTGGGACGGGTCAGAGGTCAGGGCACAGGGGTGACCCTGGCTAATAAGTCATGGCGATCTGACTGAGGTTAGTCAGCCAGTCGAATCGGTTATACATTAACCAATCGGATCATATTACTGGCTTGTTGGCTGTGTAGTAGCTTAAGGCTGGTAAAAGGTCTTTCTACCCTGTGTTGCCCTGAGGGTATCGCTTAAAGCATTTAGATTAGTGTTAAAGTGAGACAGTTGGTTGCCAGACCAGGAGCATGCACAAAATGAGTGTGTGCAAACTGTGTGTGTCTACAGGGTCAAACAACGATTCTCACTTTCAGAAGGCAGTGCTGACAGATCAGAGCACTGAAGAAGACATCACTATAACTAGACAAAAAGACAGCGTCGATCCCAGCCAAACTGTCACTACAATAACATCGTCAGATTCAGTGCTACATAGCTACAACTCATCCATATCAACATGCGTGCCGGGCCGCCATGGGGTATCCACCGCACGTGAAAGAATAAGCCAAAAAAATAAAATAAAATAAAAAATGTCTGTCTCTGTTTGGGAGTTACTGTACGTGTTTGAGCCTGCTTCATATTTTCATATTTGGCCTGTTTCCAGGCGATTAAGCTGAAATGTCCGAGGGGAGAGCAAACAGGAAGCAGTCGTACATCACTCGGCATAAATAGAGCGGTTTCCATGACAACCGCAGACCTAGTTCCACCAACAGCACTTCCACTTGTTGTGAAACATTGGTTACACTTTTCTATGAAGGCTAAATTTATAATGCATTATAAGGCCATTTATGGAGGGTTAGAGAATTATAACATTACAGTTCCATAATAATTCTTTATAAACATGGTTATAAACACCAGTGTATCATGCCCATACTCTGGAAGTATTTTTACTACAACCATTACTATAAGAAATGATATGGCAGTTCAGAGTACAAATTTCACTTTGCTTAGAGAGCTGTTTCTATATACTTAATAGTTATGAAAGTTTCATTTTGGTCAGTGAATCATTTGAAATTTGTGTCTGATAAAGATAGTTTCATATAACATAACTGTGTACACTATGTTACTTATAAGAAACATGTTTTGTATGCTGTGTTGCACTATTACTCCTTTCATCCCCCTGACATGGTGCTGCTGCTTGACTTAATCCCTCTAAGAACCGGCCTCCATTTCCACCGGCTTGAGAGCCAAACAGACGACGGCGTCACTATTACACATGTGGCCGTTCTATCAGGAACCACCCAAAACCATTGTTATACTCTTTCTTGTAGTCTCAGTATTTCATTTCTTTTTTTTCCACCTATTTATTATTTGGACCATCATTTAAATAATCCTGTCTCTCTCTAGCTTCCTTACACACCTTCGATTGCCTTTGTGAACTTGCCAGCTTGTTGGGATTTCTCGGGATCAGCGTTTATGCTGTGGCACCACACAGAATGGTTTGCAATTTGGCGCTGGTCCCGGGAGGAAAAGGGGTATATGGATCTGTTTACCGAGTGGACAATCTTTTTTTGTATCAAATGAAATAAGCTTTTTCTGTTTTCTGTTTAATATCAAACAGTAACACCCCTGTGACACTCATTTTTTGTTTTTGTCTGTGTGAACTGCGAAACAGTGGAGCTCTGGTGGGTGTGGCTGGATTGAGGTGTGTTTGTTTTGCTGTCGCTGTCACTGATTCTGTTTTATTCAGTGTTTTTACATTTTATCTCATCAAAGATATCAAACTTCTGTAGTTTGATGAGCTATTAATAGCTGGCCTACCTGTCACTTTCCAGTTAAGCTTGTAAACTACTGTTGACATCTTAAAACGCTTCATTATTGAACTTAAGCTTTGTTCTGTCACTTCTGTGCTTTGTATAGCATGACTGTTTGCCAAACATAGCCTCTGCTGAATCTGTGTGTAGGACTGTGACGATAACCGCATGACCACTACAGCAGTCATATGATGCTCATTACCATCATCAACGCAATTTTATTTTTTTTCTGGTTAAAGTTACAGGAGTGCATATGGTGTGTGATATGAAATATAAATACAATAATCATTGTTTAGTTACATGTTGAAGGTCTCCCACCCTATGTTTAAGGGCTTCTGGAGAAAAAAAACCCAAAAACTTTTCAGTTGCTCGTCATTTCAGATTTGCGCACAGGGAGGAGGGACGGCCCATTTAACATATGGGGGATTTCTTTTGTGTGTGTCCGATTATTAATTATTTCTAGGCTTGAGTATTTGTGATATCTACCGATAACGTTCAATTGAATATATATAACAAAAGACAGAAGCATAAAGTAAACACTTGGAGTTAGATTTTAATTGCAAGTGCTTATAGTCACTTCTCGTAAGGGCCGTGCACACGAGTCTGAATTTCACTGCACTATTTTTTTATTATTTCCCAATGTGAGCATGCAACAGACGGACGTCTTTTTACCTTGCATTGTGTCTCACTCTTTTTGAATGCAGGGCGCTGCTGGAGTTTGCATTTTGCAGCCAGTTGCTCACTGTTTTTGGACGCCGTTTAAAGTTGAAATCTGTACTTTTGCTGAGACGCAGCGCTCATCACTGTCAGTTTCACAAAAAGCAGCCAATCACAAAAGTGAAGGGTCAGGACAAATATTGATAAACAAACAGTCAAATATGTTGGAGAGTTTAATCATGGCGGTGTCTGATCATCCAGAACTTTGACTTAAGATCAGAAAGCAGTTATAATATAGCAGCAAAACAATGCTTTGTGGGAGATATGATTCAGGTCCAGTTAAGCTATATGGACTGATGATACCTACGACTGGTAAGTAGCTGGCTGCAATGTCATATGTTGTCATAGCAACGGTGAAACACCATCCTTTTTGTCCTCACTTTTAAATGACATTGAGCGCTACTATATTATTGTCACGACTTGCGGTGTTTGCCGGACTTGGCAGCAGCACACCTGCCTCAGCAGGAGGCAGGCCTGCAGCCTCAGGCCAGCAGCAACAGTTGGGAGTCTCTGAGGCAGAGAGAGGAGCGAAGAACATGACAGCAATTAGCGGCGAGTGCTTACTGACAGCATGGCTGGCTTTTCTACTCTATATTTTGGGTGCTGCTCTAATAGTATAGATCTATTGATGAGGTTAGGGTTTGGCACTGATGGTAAACTGGCCAACCATGGGAATACAATGCTTATTTACTGTAGTAAGAAAACATCCATACCGTCACAGCCTTATCTGTGCAGTGATGCTACAGTGGCTGGTGTCACACTGCTCTTAGGGAGACCACATTATAGATACTACTGTAATAGTGTGTGTTTATTGCGTGCTTTATAAATTCAATAGAGTAATTATAGAACAGAACTGAAGTAAGTCCTTTGTGAGTGTGTTTGACACAGTGCCACTGTCTTTTACCGTCCCCCATCATCACCTGACTCCCCACCTCCCCACCACCACAGCAACAGACCTTCACACTGCTGTTGGAGGAGCTGAGAGCAGCATGGTGCAGCGGCACAGGAGAGGAGACGACAGAAACGAGCTGCTTCTTGGTTCTGCCAAACAGAAACAATCCTTCCTCCAGTGCAGTGCTGTTTTCACAGTGGACTAGAGTTGTAGCTGCAGCACTTTAGCCCTAGCAGCAGCCTCAATATTAAGCTACTGACCCTAGCGACTGTAGCATTACTGCACAGCCTCAGCACAGGCTACATCTCTCAAACAACTGTGTAGCTATCATTGTACCAAAGGGATAGAACAATAAAGAAGATGTCAACAACAAACTAAGATAGGTAGTCAGGCATGCTATAAACAGCTAATTAAACTACAAAAGTTTGACAGGTTATATCTAAGGTAATACCATACAACATGTTTAAATGTCTGAAATCATGTCTTTAGCAGCCTGCTCTATACTCCAATCCAGCAGCACATCACCACCATTGCCAACTTGGCGACGTCATTGCTAGATTTACTGACTACTCAGACGCCCCGGTGATTTTTCCCCCTCTCTGAGATATCCTATATGGGTTTTCTCTTCTTTTCATAGTGGCCAGATAAGCGAACCCACATTTAGGATATACTGCCATGGCAACCTCTGCCGTTCAGCTGAACTCATTCTAGCATACCAAAAGTGCAAAAATCGCAAATTATAAGTAAATGAATGCTGCTATGAACACAGATCTATTTTCATATCATTTTTCTTTTAGACCGTGGAGATTATATCAAAATCGCATGGTATAACAAATCAAAAAAATATTTTAACGGCATGTCTGCTTTATTTGAGGAGTACAGTGGAGAGAGAGGGGAGAGAGAGGAATGACAAATAATCAAGGTCCCAGGCCAGATCTGAACCCAGGACATCACGGCCATGTCACATACCCCAGACCAATGGGCCACCAGGACATCCCAACATGAGTGACATGTTGTTAAAATGGAGGATTATAAAATGGCTGATATACATAGGAGAGGTCAAGGTCAGGCCCATATACACCACACTTTCGAACACAGCTACAGTAGTTCAAGTTGAAAATGTCTCAACTTTTGCTGGATCAGACACTCCATCAATGTCACAAAAACAAACAAAAAAAAAAAAAAACAGCAGCACCTGGAGAGATGTATGTACTTCCCTGGCGAGTTACATTTAGTTTAACTTCATCTTCAATATACAGTGGGCTGTTCATCCTCTTCTTCAAGATCACACAGACCAGCGTCCTCCATTTTCATGTTTCCTGTTACCTCTGTCGGCTACATTGATTGCAAGTTGTTTTCAAACTTTGTGCCACAGCACACAGCGACAAAAATTATGTGACTCGCACAATGTGCTCTGGGTATCTGTGTTGTAAGCAATGCTCACGGCTGTGCCTTGTGTTTGAGCAGGGGTAAAACATTTTCTAAGTCACCGTGGCCAAAAATGATCAAATGCTTTTAAACTCAATGTACAAGAGATGCATGACATTGTTTTAGCATAACATCAATTATCCAGCATGTAGCCCACAAGATGTAACACCTGTGGCACAGAACAGTTACTGAATGTGAAGTCTACAAAACTATAATCAAATTTCAGAAATATACAGAAGGTATGCTAACTCATTTTATCTTGAGAGAAACATCCTTCAGTCACCTTCGCCTGCACCCACCAGTGATTCAGTTCCTCCTCCAAGTCTTTCCTACCCACGTGCACGCTCCTGCATGTGCCTCCGATGCGATGGGGGATTAAGAACCGGTGAGCCGGCTCCCATCTCTGCCATTCTGTGGCTACGGTCAGCTAAGCTAATGTACCATAGCCCCAGTAGGCTAAGCTAAGTCAGGGAAGTGAGCGTGCACAGCAGCATGTGCACGAGATGTGATTGGCACTGAGGTAGCGACACTTCCTTCCCTGAAAAATACATTTAAAATATATTAATTACTATTTTACATAATTTAGTTTTAAATTATTCTAGTATATTGAAATATCTAAAATGTTCAAATCTGCATGCAGGATGAACTGTTTTACTGGTTTAGAACAACCATGGAAACAGAAAAAAACAGAAAAAAGTTTTTATCTGTCAGAGTGAAACTGTCCTGTACTCAAAGTATTGCAGGCATTTAAAGCAAAAGTAACATGATACACACTTTACTGCTCCACTAGGAGAATGACCCAAATGCTGGTTAACAGACAGTCTAGGCCCTCGCCACAGAGCCAATCTCTCACTGACATGAGCGAGGAGATATTCATGAGCATGTGATCAATAGCTTATCAGGCCCCTCTGTAATGAATACATCCCACACACATGCAAACACACATATGCACTCAAAATTGGTCGCAGTCTTGTCAACATTGCCTTCTTTGATTAGTCTTAATCTTGTTTGTGCTGCAGTTCCTTTAACCACTAGCAAGCAAACATACAGAGACCAACCAAATGCAATGTAGCGTTATCTCGTTCGCCCTCTTATGTGTGTGTGAGAGGGAAAAAAGTGAGAGAGAGATTAACAGAGATGTTTGTGTGCTCATTGTTCCCATTGTAACAGCGCTGCGAAATAAAACATTTACTTTCACACCACGTTGCTATGGCTACAAATATGGAGAGTGGTGTAGGTTGGAGGTTGGTGGTCAGGGATGGG
>OMKZ01017724.1:68124-81293 GCA_900302535.1 Neoniphon sammara | reverse complement strand
CCCGTGGTGATGTACCATACCGGGGTGGCTATTTCCCTCCGGTCCGATGGAGTCATTCTGGTTATTATTATTAGCCCTGGGCGGGTTCCCATTCCCGTTCTTCATCTCAGGTTCCCCTCCTCCCCCTGCATTTCCACCTTCGGCCCCGTCCTGCAGATCCCCCCGGCCCGGCGATCCGCTCTCCAACCCGGGTTGCTTTTTATCCGGCTGCTTCTCCCCCGGTACCGACTCCTCCTTTGGGTCTCGATCCGGCTTTTTGAGTTCGGAAGGCGGGCTAGTGTTGAGAGTGGCGGCGCTGGCGACCTGAGCGGCCATGATACCCCCCCACCTCTCTCTCCCTCTCTCGGCGAGTCAGTCACAATCAAAAGCTAGCATTGAATATAAATAATTGTTTATAACCATTTATCCTTGTGCCGATTCATTCCCACCCCTTACACCGGACCGAATCCGGCTGCCATTCCCCCGATTCCGTTTCCGTATATAGGTTAGAGAAATGATGGAGGCTCCATACAATGCGTAAAAAAGCGACAGAAATTGTTGTGGGAGTTGTGTTACTGAGCCCGGGTAGAGGCAGGGAGCAAACCCAACCAACACGAGGCTCGGCTAGATACAGCCATTTTACTGAGCCGCACAGATGGCTGTAAAATATGGATTGGACTCCCTCCAGTGCGGACTGGATTTTTCTCTCACATTGTCTGTTTTTTTTTCTTGGTGGAATATTTTCTCCACATGAAGGAGTCTAATGTCCAGATAACTCATTTTTGTTGTGTACACTATGTGTGCGCACAAGCACATTATATAAATTACTAGCCTGTGTGTTAAGTAATTCAAAATTACACGTTGACAAATTTTGTGTGATTAAAAATATTCCATAAAATATAATGTAATTTATCATTAAGTCTAGTATTTGTGTTGCTTGCGTGCTGTGAATGCCACAGATGAACATGTACAACCCTATTTGCTACCCAGTGCAGTGCTGGGAATACAAGTGAATGGTGGAAACTATTTTCTGTGTCTTCATTTAGCCTGGCTTACATACTTAAATAGTTATGATTCATGCTTTAGTTTGCACGTATTGTTCACGCTTAGTGGGGAAAATACAAATAAACGGGGAATAAACCAGCCCTCCCAAATGCATGAATAGGACAACCCTTTAATTAAAATCGACCAGAATTGACGCTTTTACTTATTTCCACCCTGATTCTGTAGTGGCAGGCAAGCAAGGCAACACACAGGTTTTTCCAGAGCAGAAGGAAGCCTTGCAGCAAACGAGACTACCAATGTACATTCCCTCTAATTCCCTCCCCTGCCTGCCTGCCTCCTCTCCTACCCACCCCCTCTCTGTCTGTCTCTCACTCCAGCAGGAACACTCCTCTACTGAGTGTGGGGGGATGGGCGCAGACTCGGCTCTCTCTCCCTCTCGCTCTCTCTCTCTCTCACCCCGCTAACATTGAACTACACCGTGCAAACCAAGACCTTATCTGGTCGGAAAGAGGATGCATGACCAGTTTTAAAGTCTCTCCAACAAACGGAGGGGGATGTAGTTTTCTTTGCGCCCTCAGATGAAGCAGATAGTTTGTTGTATCCACCCACAGATCACGCAGGGTGTACACGGCGTTTGAGCAGGGATGGCGTGATAATGAGAAATGTTTGCAGGCTGAAGGGGAACTGTAGTTGTTAAACGGTAAAATTGCGAATAAATAGATCTTGTTTGGAAGGAGTTGTGTGGTTTATTTGTAAAGGTATCGATTGGGGATGATATAGGCAGGATTCATATTTTGGATGCAAGTGGGACGAGAAGCTGTCTTTCAGTCTCTCTCTCTCTCTCTCACACACACACACACACACACACACACAAACTGTCTCTCCTACTCTTCCTACTCTCTCTCTCCCTCTTTCTGTCACACACACACACACACACACACATACACATACACACACATCCCTACCTCTAGGGGGCTTAAAGGAAGAAAAAAAGGCAGGAAGTACCAGTGAGGAGGCATACTTGATCACATGTACAAACATCGGAACACAATTTAACATTCTGCCTGACACACCCCCTGATGCACTGAGAGGTTGCAGCAGGCAGAAGGCAAGCTGTCCACATTCTCCAAAGCCGCACAGCCACGTTACATTACGCAGGGTTATTATTATTTCCCACAGCAGAGAGAGAGAGCTCTCAAAGTGAGCCACACACCATTTAGCCTGCACTGTAACGATAGGGCACATGTATGATGTGCCTTTACGCACATGAAATCTCATATTTAACGTCTGCGTGCAGGCATGTCTTTGCATTTTATAATTTGATATGCATTTAAAACTTAAAATGTCGGCCTCAGGGCAGAGAAAGAGTTGAGGAGCAACAGTGAAAAAGAGTAATCTCTGTTCTCTCCCTTCAAAAAAAGAGTTTTAGTTGCTTAGAAAGACAGAGGGTCTTCCATCCCAGAGACCAGACACAGGGCCAGTTGTGCAGAAACACAGATTTAATGTGGCTTCCTCTCCCCGCCTGACTTAATTTTTCTGCTCTGGCTACAAAGAAAAGTTGGAGTAGAGCTTTATGGACCCGGGAGGAGGATTTGGACACACATGTGCCATCTGCTGGATAGAAGATACACCCAGCTCCTCCACACACAGATAGAGGACTCATTCTTTGCCAAAGTCATTACTTCTTCTGACAGGCTGTTGATCTGTTTGGTCGCACCATATATTCATTGTACCCAAGTGGTGAAACATTTTATCAACAAAATGATGCATGTGTTTTTGCTAAGTAGCCAGTGATTGCTTTAGATTTCTGGGATTACATGCCTTTTATTATTTGCAAAGGCACAGAAAAGTATTGACCAAAAGAAATTTACAAAATATCTTTCTGTTCATGAACAAAATGTAGGTTAAGCTTGTAAAGCTCTACAAATTTGTGGTTCAGTCATAATGGAGCAACTCGAACAGCATACTGTGTGGCCTTTCTTTGTCAGGCATATTTTGTGAGGGATTTGACTCTGTCGAACTTTTTCAAACTCATGTAGCCACTTTGGGACTAGGACAACTACAGTATTTGTCAAGAAACCTATTCTCTACTCTGTGAAGTTTGGAAACTGATCTGATTGTTACCGAATCCTATACAGAATACTACAGTTTGTTCCATAATATGAAAGATGTAGTAGTAGCCAAGAAAATGTGTGGTGGTGATCTTAATATTGCACTTAATACCTTAACAGTGTGAATAAAAATACAAATAGTACATAACAAATATTCTATCTAAATTGTCTACACCCATCCACCATTCCCGACACACACACACACACACCAACTGCACTCCTGTCTGAGGTACAGCTGATTGTCAAGTCCCATTACATTCTACTGCATATGAAGGGTAAATGCTATCTGTTCCCAGTACCTCTTTATTTCAGACATCATTCTCACTAATACACACACACAGCAGGAGAATATGCACCAGGAAAGGCTGAATTCTCTATCTCTGCCGTCATCTCCTCCACTGAGCTACAGAAACAAAAACTGATCCTGTTTTATACAAGCACAAATGCATATTAGAAGGACATTACTTCTGCAGAGATTATCTTAAAATAACTATTGGAGAACAAAATGTAAAAATAAGTCTTATTTTCAGTTCTTTTTTTGTAAGCATGACAAAAATCAGTGTCCGTTTTCACAAAGCATCTCTTGTTTTTATTTTTCAGAATGAATGATTACATAGATTTGTTATCTTAACTGTTGGCCATGGAGAATTAACTGTTAGGAGTTCCCTTGAAATTCTGGGCTATGACTAACAATCTAAGACATTCAAACAAAAAGAAAAATTTACCAACCATAAAAATACTACTTTTGGGTAAAATGCATTGGCATTTATTGGGCATTTTCATTTGTAAAGAGCACAGTCGAAAACTGGAATAGCCATGCCACTTTCACTGTTTGGCTATTCGACCAGAAGAAAAGGACAGCGCTTGCCTCCCTTCAGTCTTCCTCGGTGTGAATTTTACAAGGTGTGGCGTAACCTTGAAGGTTTTGCAGCGCCTGAATTTCGTTCCCGTCTCCCCAAAGCTTTTGTAGAAAGGCTTAGAATTCAGGCCAAGCGAGATGGATGTTGCCAAGACTCCCCTGGTAAACCGGTGCTAAAAGGGCCATCAGTTCTGTCCTTTCATTTGGGCCTCGCAATTTACAGGTCCATCATTTCCTCCTCCACAGTCTTTTCACTGGTTTCAACATACCTCTCTTGCACTCCAAGAGTCCTGAGGGTCAAACTTTAAAGAAAATACAGCAAAATAACAACAATTCAAAATTCATAACATCAGATGTCAGTTACAGTGCGCAAAATCGGGTCATTTTAAAAGTATAGCAGAGCGTTCAGTTTTTCCATTCACCTCCTGTGAATCTCAAGCTTTGATTCTAAACCAAATGAGTCACGATGACTCACTGAATGATTAGGAAAGGATACGAGCTGAACTGGAAGTCTGCCCCCACAGCAGCTGACATCATGGCCTGCAGATTCCTCTCCTCCAGGTCTCCAAAGCAGTAGCCATTGGCTTTGTCCACCGTCCGTAAGACCTGAGTCATGCTCTCTTTGTCCTACAGACAAAAAGGAGCAGCATGGATTAAGGGATTTTCCTCTATATAATATTTTAAATCGGCTGAAATTTCATCCTGTAAACAAAAATTCTGCTGACAAGCTTGTGGTTTTGGTGACATGATATTTCTGGTATCTACAAGTAATCTAACAAACCAGTATTTATTCAATATATGTAATCTTATCACGATTGAGTGTTATTTCAGATGTGTTTTGCTCCACATGAGATGAAAGCTCACATTCTCTAACTTATTCTCTCTGTTCTTAGGCTTTTCCTACCGCTCACTTCACTCTGGTGGATAACAACATGCAGCCAAACTGCTTCTCTTGCCAAAAGATTCTGAAACCTGTTTGGAAAAGCAGTCTTTTGAGCCCAAAGGTCATCATTTCTTTTATCAAGAGTTGTTCTGAGATCAGCTATGAATGGACACAAATCCTACGCTTTAACGATAAAAGCCCCATCCCTAATTGACCTCCACTCAGAGTTTAGTGTCCTTACTTTCTCAAGGTCGGAACTGTTGTGTTTTTGCCTTTGTATTTGTTCTTTTAACTGCCACGGTAACCAAGGTCACTGCTAGCTGTTAAACTAAAAGGATGGGAAAACACAGCGAAGCTGGGCTGGGTTTTACCCACGATGCAAACAGAGTGCCAACCTGCCATTTGTGTAAATTACAAGTCCTGTATCCAGTGATGGTCTAGTGGTCAAGATCCCTGTCTCTGAACCAGCATGTGTCCCTCCTGGCCCAGATCAAATCTCAAAACAACCTTCTCCCTCAGTCTCCCTCTCAGATTTCCTACTGTCCATGTCAATAAAAAAAAAAAAAAATACTAAGGAGTGGCAGACAGCTCGCTTCACCTCTACAATGAGTCCATTCTGTCTGCAGGTAATTTATGAAATGTTTAACTTAGAAAACTAAAAGGCATTTATAATTTACCTTTTCAAAGGATGAAAGATCGGGTGGATCCAACAGTTTCTAGGCCAGTTCTACTGTATGTGCATGTGATGTGAGTACTAACCCCCTTCACACCATCCATAAAAATAATATGAGGGCATTCAAATAATATTGCCCACCAAAACAAGTGTCATTGGTCTCAAACTATCTATTTTTCTTCCTTTCACAGAAAAAACATGAATAATGAAATACACTCCAGATAAAATATATATTTTAAATTACTGCTGGGTGCAAAGTTTGTTTTCAGTTAATAGATGTGTTGGGCGTTTAATGAGCAGAAACATATTATTACAACAGGACAGAAAATATTATCCTGGGACACTGCACCCCTGCAGCCACTGATCCTGCTCATACACAAAAAAGTGTGCCTACAAGCCTCCATGTTCCCATAAGAGATAGAAACATTTGGTAAAGTTAATCAGACTACATTCAGCTGTGATTTTTGGATTTAGCTCAGAGCAGACTTCGGCTTTAGTTTTCTTTAGCTGCAACCTGTTCTAAAAAGACAGGCTGGTAGCATGGCTGTGCTGCAAATAAAGGCTGTTTACATTTCAGAATACAGAGGTTCTCACTGACTTGTTTTCCACTGGCTTATTATTGTCAAAATAAAACTCATCTAAGAAAATTAGTATGGACTGATCAATGGAAATTAATATGGATTGCCACTACACATAATTACGCAATCTCCTCTAGCATTCTTATTTTTGTTCCTGATTTAGGCATTATGCACAAACATTCAACAGTGCTGGGTCAATGGTCCAAAGAGCTTCAGTCAGACACACTTAAAGAATGCTGGATGCCTGACACCCTGTAAATATATCAGAGCACAAAACTGTCTGTATGTGCCTACACAAAATCAACTGTGACTCAAAAACACCTTACTATGTATAATGAACTATACTGTAAAAACTGAATTTTTTTGGTGAGTGTCAGAAACAGACCAGAAACAGGGTAAGCATGCAGATCACAATCTATATAATGAACAGAATTATCATCAGTAGAAAGTATTGAGTGCCGCCATCGGTAACTTATTGCAATGTACAATGGGAAATGGTTCAAAGACAGTAAACATGAGGTGCTACCTGTACATTGAGAGGCACAAAGGAGACAAGGCTGTAGTCTTGTATGACCTCAGCCAGTTTTTCATTTAGATGGCGGAATTTCTTAAAGAAGGGATCTGCAGCCAGGTGATCGAGAAGATAGGTCAGGTCCATGACCTCTGTGTAGAAGTCCAGGTTGAACGCTGTCCCAGAATAGAGACAGAAAAGAGAAACATGCATGTTACTGTTGTGGATGAAATTCAGAGTCAACTACAATACTTTATACAGAGTTCAATTTCCAAACAAGTTAGAAAATTAGAGCCGTATTCCTTAAAATTATGAGTGAGAATTCCCTGTCTTCATTTATGTCTTGTTTTGGCTCACCCAGTTTGCCATACTGTTCAATCAAGTCCATCTTGGAGAGGATGTTGACGTGGGGAAGCTCCACATGCAGCATTGTGGACAGGGAGGTGCACAGTACAGAGATGAACTTGGCTGGATCAGCGCAATAATGAGAGTCTACAAGGTGCACTGCAGCCAGCTACAAGAGGAGAAAAAGTGAGAATAACAGTGGAAAACAGTGATACAACAAATAAGCAGAGCATTTCATTTATTTGAACACTTCAAACATACTTAATGCTGTACACATGTATGTAATGAATGAACAGACAACAAAACAATTATTCTATTATCTCAGGTTATTTTTGAGGGAAAAGGGCATGCAGCAGTGCACATGAAGCAATGCAGCAAGTAGTAACAAATCAGAAGAATATCTGAGAAGACTCATTTCCATCTCTAAATCTTGAAGAAACTCACCCTGAAATTCCACTTGGCCAGTTGTGAGAAGATGGTCTTGACTGAGCTGTGGTGGGTGTAGAGCTCCACCTGTCCAGGGCAGTCAAACAGGAAGTAACAGTCACTGTGCTGCTTGAGCTTACTTTCCAACCAGTCCAGATTTGCTTCAAGATACTCCATACAGTACAGCAGCCCACCGTTGGGCCCAAGCTTCAAGCCCTCCATTACATCGTCGAGGGTGACAAGCTCTGAAATATCCACAGCACAAGGATAGGGAAGGCCCTCGTTGGCAGGGTCCATGTTCACTACAACCACTTTGCGCCCCAAGCGATTCAAAAACTCATGCATCCCTTGGCAATAGGTGGTTTTACCTGACCCTGGGGGGCCAATAACCACCTGGCCGAAGCGTAACGCCGGGGGTGCTGTTGGGTTGTCGGACATGGTTTCTGTAGCAGGTCACTATGTGGCCGGAGAGGTTCACATCTGATGAGACCAGGGTGATGGTGTAAAGTGAAGCCAGATGTGCTGTCTCTTACAGGATAACAGCGTGCAGCTAAGTTGTTACCTTGCAGGGACACATCTTTCTGGGTGAGATAAGAGCACCGAATGGACTGTAGCCAAGTTCAGTCTTTACTTTGAAACACCATGGACTCTCACTCAAACTGATAACTTAGCAAGCAAAAAAGAAATGTGCTAACGAAGCAGCTCGTGGAAAGATCAACATCCCCTGTTAACGGCGTGACTTAGCTGGCTAAAGTAATTTCTATAAATAATAAAAGTAAACCAAAAGCTAACACTAGTTGCCGTTCATGTAATATTGTTGAGGAATTGTTTCAGAAAAGTTAAGGGTTTCAGAAACATTAAACACTAAGCAATATGAACATTTACCGCCGTTACATTTGTGAAGGCACAACGGTTGCTAACCGACTTGCTCAGGTTCACTCTTAAGTACTTCCGGGTTTTGCCACCGTTGTGTCAAAATAATAGCTGCTCTTTTTCCTCAACATGAAGTGTTATGAATACGATAAAACATTTTGACTTTACTTAATGTATTCTGTCATATATCTACATGTACCTATAACATGTCCTTTATCTATTACATTCCATCTGTGTTATCCAACTGCATAACATAATCAGCGAGAAAAACAAGTGTGTGAGTAAACACTTTCATAAAGGTATTATAGCAAAGGTAAAAAGGCATTATCAACAAAAGCGAAACCACGGGTTTGGAAAAAATGTTTTAATAGAGCATGGATATATATAAATAAATTTAAAAAACGTTTCGAAAAAGTCATCTTCGTGGTCCAATGCTGCCTCCTGGCCGCCAGTCTCTGTACTTCATGCTGGTGTTTGGCTGACGTCTCAGCAAAGTGTCACCCTCATCAATGTCTTTTGGTTGATCATATACTGTGGTTATATGAAAATCTGTCCTGGCCTTTTTTGTAGGGTGTAAGTTCAACTTTTCTCCGTGATACCTGCACAAAAATGGAAGGAAGTAAATGCACAATTTGTATAATAAAAGCACTGTGAAAAAACAACACACTTTGACTCACATAGCAGCACACACAATTGTCTTCTGTCAGTTCTGTTTTTGTTTTTACTCACCCAAAGCCTCTTTTACAATTGGGATGCTGTCCCTCATTCTCAAGGGCTTCAGGGATCCCGATCTGACTGTTCCCCAGCCCCTCGCCATCTTTCCAGCCCTGCTTCTCCATTACACGACGACCAACACCCTAACCCAGGAAAATATATTATCAAAATATGTCTAGTATATGGTACAAAAACTGGAGTCTAATTAAATGCTGTGGAGACCTCCTTACCTTAGTGAACTTCTCAAAGCTGCCAATCGTCTGACTGTGTCCCGACCTATCTTCAAGGCCCTCTCTCAGCCTCTTCTCGTATCGCATGCGGACATAATCACGGGCGTCCATGTCACCTCCATCTGTGGGAGAAATATCTCAGTAAAATGCAATCTGGCTCCACAGGAATAAATAACACTTTGTACGGTTTCTCTTTGGTTCCCTTTGTCAATCAAGGTAACCACAACTGCATGATAGATTGTGAACCTGACTTACCTTTATCATAGTAAACACTCATGTCAACATCCCAGTCGTCTGCTGTTTGTTCATCAAAGTCTAAGGATAGTAATAAAGAGACATAGACAATATTTAAATAAGAGTACAAGAGAATAAATATTTCATCAAGCAAACATTTAATTTATGGTAGTGGTGCTCAACCTCAGTCCTCGAGACACTGAGTACTGCTGGTTTTCATTTTTGTTCATCTAATGGGCCTGGTTTAGACTTGGCATGTCAGATAAATGTAATTGACTACCTAATAGGATAGAAAACCAGCTGTACTCTGGGCCCCTAGGACTGGGAATAACTGATTTATGGCCTAATATGTTTTTGTTTTTTCCCAATTGTATTGACAATGTTGGCTTGTGCTGTATACCTCCTTCTTCCTCCTGCCAGTACTGAGCATCTGTGTAGAACACCAAGCCTGAGCCTCCCTTTTCCCATTTCAGCTCAATTTCCTCTTCATACAGCCTCTCCTTGCTACGCTCCTGGCTTGTTACATCGTCATGCAAGGCTTCATGGCGCTCCCACTCCTCACAGCAGTCATCATCCTACAATCAACAGGATACAATATACAAATATCAAACCCTGTCCAATATCACAGCCTAGACATCCTATCAACAATAACACCGCATTTATGTTGAATCCACCAACATTTAAACCCACATTATCTGCATTTGACTGCACGTCCTCCTCTTCCTCTTTTGGGTCATCAGTCTCTGTTGTTTCTGGGAGCTCATCTAGCCGCTTGGGTCCTGAGGGTGGAGCGGCCACACCGCCTGGCCCCGAAATTTCATGTCCAGCAGCTGTGAAGACATTTTCCTCTGTGGCTGGTATTGTGCAGGTGTCATGGTACTGGAAAGGCACGTTGCCATAACGGCGACTGGAGCTGGTCTTGGGGAAAGTGAGGCCCAGCTTGCGGATGAGGCGCGGAGGCAGGCGGCATGACTGGATGAGCTGGAGGAAGACTTTCACCGGTGTGCCCACATTTCCATTCTGCATCAGGGCGGGTGGATTTAGCTCTGGTAAGGCTTTGAGGTCAGCCTCTGTGAACCGCTCTGTTAAGGCCACATGATGCCGCTGCTCGGACTTTGTCTTATAGGGGAATGACCCCTCACCTGAAACAGTGAGAAACTTTATTTGAACAGTACCTTTCAAAACAATTACAAAGTGCTCTACATTGACAAAATGAAACAAAGACAGGAAAAGACAAAAGACAGCGAAATAACAGCAACATATTAAATGACAAGCAATACAAAATACAGATTAGCATAAACTACAAACCAAGAAGCACTGAGATAAAAGCATTAACATACAGTCCCTGATGGAAATATTCAAGGTCAGATAATTCACTTTCACGCTTTCTCTTGAAGCAGGGATTTTACTTAAGAACTGTAAGTCTACAAAGGTGTTTTAAGAATAGTTTTTAAAGATGGTACTGATCAAGCCAACCTCCTGAAGCAAATGCAATGTTATTAGGATGTTGAATTCAGAAACACCCTACATTCAAACAAACGGTCGGGTGGTCTCTAAGTACCCTTGGTATCTACTAACCTGCGTCACATGAAACTTTAATTCTCTTGATCACACAACGTCTCGCCAGCCAGTTTCCCTTCGGGTCTATCCACTGATTCCCTGCATACATCCTGA
Source organism: Neoniphon sammara (assembly GCA_900302535.1). Lineage (NCBI taxonomy): Eukaryota > Metazoa > Chordata > Actinopteri > Holocentriformes > Holocentridae > Neoniphon > Neoniphon sammara. The sequence goes on along the minus strand of OMKZ01017724.1, from coordinate 70,198 downwards.
CGAATCTGTCAGCTTCCTTGGCATGAACTGCGACTATACAACAACACGATTTCACGCCTTGCCTCGACGAATTGTTTTTCTTGGTGTCTGGGGAGTCTGGGCTGGCCTCCTCGATATTATCCAAGGGTGCATTTTCAGCTCTTTCGTTCTGGACTTCGGTCTGTTTTGTGGCCTCTGGCTCTTTGAGGACCTCCGGTCGATGGCGGTAGTGAAAACAGTGAAAACCTCCGCTTTCTATGAACTGGCTGAAATAATTTCTGAGGTCCGCAGAACGTAAAGCGATTGGAATATTGCTAATCGCAAAATACACAAGCTGTACACTGTCCGCCATGACTGTTTATTTCTGAGAGGCGCCAGCTAACGTCATCGGAACGAAAAGGTGACGTCATATCCGTGTAGAACGCGTGATTCCAACGTACCGTTTCCGTACGTATAGGTTGACTTGTTAGTTAGCTAGTTTGTTTGATCGTTTGTTTGTTTGTTTGTTTGTTTTTTTACCGGTTGGCATGTGACTAACAACAAGTGCTAAAAGCAGCACACTGTTTGGCTAATACCAGTAAGCTTCTCGCTGTTTTAATAAGCTTCTCGCTGTAATAATGATTGATTGATTGATTGATTGATTGATTGATTGATTGATTTGGGGAGTAGGAGGAAGTGAGACTTTTTTTTTAATGAGAGGCTACACATTGGATGTTATATAAATTTCTCCCAAAAAATTGCAAGGGCCATATCTTTGAGGGAAAATTATACTCAATTTATTATTAATTTCAAACTTACATTGAATAAGATTGAAAATGAAAGAAAAGTACATTTTAAAGCTGATGAAGACAATATGAATGTTTTCCTAATGAGTACTTGTTTTTTACTGCCCTATGTAAGTGTTGGGTCTACCAGAGTTCATTAACCTAGAGGCTGTGTCTTGCTGTAGCCTTCAACTTAGCTTTTATCACAGTGTTTTGATAGTAATAGGCTGTAAAACTAGACTTGGCTTCTGGATCCTGACATCATATTACACATCATACACGCTCTGGTTTTAATGCATCAGTAAACCTGCCTTGACCTGTGGGAGCATTGTGCGCGCGTGTGTGTGTTAGTGTATAGATAGATAGATAGATAAATAATAAAGAGTGTCAGGCATTTTGGGGAATTAAACAAAAAGATAGGGAGGTTGTACAAATCATATTTGGTATTCAAAATCTGATGATAAAGACACAAAACTTCTACACAGGTAAGTTTTTAGGCCTAAAGTCTATGTAGAAAATGATGACAGGATTTTCATGTATCTTATTTTTGAGCTTTGCAATAAAGAAAGTCAAGATAATCAGTGGATTAAACCATCTACTTTCCATCAATATGTAACCCCTATAGATCAGGGTAATGCATTTAGTTTGTTCTTTAGTCCCACTGATCATTATGGTTTTTATCTCATTGAACTTGAATGGTTGCAAAAATATCTAGTTGGATACACACACACACAAACACACTCACCAAACATGTTCATGGACAGTAATATAAAAACTTAAGTCAAAGAAACCAATAGTAAGCTGTGAGAAAAAGATGTTTTGATTGATTAAACAGTGAGTGTTTCGTACTGTATGCAGGAGAGACTTTAGTCTCCTTTCTAGGTTAGCATCACAAAGGCTCTGTTGCTCCACATTGATTCTGCTTATGGTAATGTTATTTCTGGGGGAAAAATCATTTTAATATAGAAAAATAATAAATATGTAACAGCAAAAAGTCAAAAAGTATTCATATCCACAAACCATCATTATCCAGGTTTACCCTGTGCAAGTTTGGAAGAGAGTGGAAGAGTTTTCTTTTTTAACAAGTGTAATTTGTTAAAATATATGTATATTATCAATTTACTTTTTTTTTTTTTTTTTTTTTTTTTTTTTTTTAAATTTTATTTATTTTGCCGCAGCTTACACTGAAATTGGTCCACAGTGGAGGAATGACATTCACCTTTGGGTTGATGACATTGTTAACCTCTATTGTGAGAGCAGCAGGTCAAGGCCAAAAGTCATGTCCCGGACATGTACACATCATGCACAGAGCCAAAATGCAAGCCTGTTAT
>OMKZ01017724.1:57195-68025 GCA_900302535.1 Neoniphon sammara | reverse complement strand
TAATAACTTACATGCAGACTTTTCCTGGGGACTATTTTCTGCACAGAGACCGTTTACTCGAGTAAATTGGCAGCATAACTGGGCGAACAATTAAAAAAAAAACAAAAAAAAACATATACATTATTATTATTATTATTATTATTATTATTATTATCTGAATTTTATATTGCTATTACAATCAAACTTTTTAATGACTTCTTTTGGCTACATATAAGCATGTGAATGCAACAGAAAAGTAAACAAGGCTTTCTTGGACATTCTTCAGGTGCCAGCCATTACATCATGCTTCATCCATCTTGGACTGTTTTGTTTCCTTGATTGCAAAATACAGCAGTTGCTCCATTTATGGAATGAAGGACATTTTTTTTTTTTACTGTCTAGGTGGAGATAAGTGTCTGTCCTCCGTGCCCGTCTCTGCCTAACTCCTAACCTCTATAAACACAGGCCTTATCACAGGCATTTATGACTGTCAGCATGCCGCATGATTACTATAGCTGGATGTCTGCTGAGTGTCACACAGAAGAAAGGATGAGTTAGGTCATATTCTTCCATATATTGTAATGTGTTTGATCATATATGAAAGTGCAGTCAGTTATGGTTCAGCTCCTGCCAGTTGTAGACATGTTAACCTCTCACAGGAATTATGACTGCGATGTATCATGATGTATCATAATCAAATCACTCCAGGAAAGAAAATGTGGCTACGAAACTTATTCTGGAGTGTCTTGCAGAAAGAAAAGTAAACTTAACAGATAAACTAAAACAATCAGTTGGTGACTGGTGCTGCCAGTTGTGCCTGGCACATAATCTCTTTATTGCAGTCATACATCTCATGGACTGACCTTGACTCCACTGCTTACTGGTTCAGATATCCCCCTGGGATTTCCATCCTGTGACATGTGTCAGAGCATGTGCATCAGGTGCCCCATCACAATTAAAAGAGCAGAGTGTTTTATATAGAGTCACTTGTGAGATATATAACACTGTACCATGTGGTGTATTTCATGGTGTGTCCATGGCACTAAATGTTCTGAGAAGAGGAACTCTGTCGGTGATGTTTTGCTGTTTGTGTGTTTGTGACAATAATAAACTAATTTGCTTATCAGTCTCAAACCTCGGTGCTTGGTACAGTCAAGATAACAAATTAGGGTATCCTACTAATTAAAATCACAGATGGAACTTTTGTACCGGCTGTAATCGACACCTTATTTATTAATATTTGCAAGGACAGTTGGATCAGTGTTTATGAATAAAAAAGATCTGTCTTACAAAGTCAGAATCCAGACAACCAATACTCTAATCTGTGATAACATATGAGACAGATTCCAGTGTCACTCCATTGGCAGTGAATAGCCGTCTGGTTTTGTCGACATACAAGATGTTTGTTTAAGCTACTGCAACAAAATGAGAGAGTATTTATATAGGAGTAATGGTTCAGAGCCACAGATTACACCGGTATCACTCACTAAAATCAGCTCTTTACCAGCTGCCTGTCATTGTTATCTTATTCATTACAAATGAAGCAAATGAACTGTATCATGACAATCACAGATTTGAGTCTTGGCAGTCTTGTTTAGGATCCTAGATTACTGACACAAATTGTAAATCAATTTTCCAACATTATATCAACAATTTATGTAATTTGTGCAGCTCATATATTTGTTTAAGGGTGCAATTTTGTTTTTTGAAAACATCTGTGAAAAATAATGACATTAAAATACGATGAATTTCTCGTCTCATTTTATCGTAGCTTCTTTCTTTGTAATTCAACTTATCTTTTTAAACTCTTTATTTCATTTTATTATTACTGTTGCTTAGTTCTTTGTTGTTCATCTATTTATTTATTTGGAGGACTGCTCTTATGTCTGAGCATGGTCAAGTCCCAGAGGCCAGATTGAAAATTCATCTAAGTACAGAGGGTTGTTTCTGTACTGTAGTATATTGTATAGGTACAACATGCTCATTCTGTACTGTACTATGAGTAAAACAGTATTGGGTCTGTTTTGTACTGCACTATGTGGGAACTTTATACAGTTTTCGTTCTATACTGCATTACAGTCCATATAGGCATAGAAGATCTTTCATTTGCTGAGATGCAATCAGTTTTGTAGGTATAGAGGTTGTTGTTATGCCTTATTGTTCTATTTTGCAACTTTTATTATAGATAGGTTTCACATTTTTGTTATTCACTCAAAGGAAATGATGTTGGAAAAAGGCTGTAACAGGAATGTGTTTGTTATAACTAATCTGACCAGCGTTACTACAGCTGGTATCCATCCATCCACCTACCTAGCTACGTGTCTGTCCTTTTAATTTTGTATCCATAATTTAAAGTGAAAGACATGAGTCCACACAATTATTTGTCCAAAAACATTGTGAATATGTTGCATCAACTTAGGGTGTCAACCAAGAAAAAACATTTGTGATGTGGATTTATACCTTTATGTATGTCAAAGAAAAAGAATAAAATTGAGTTGAGTACTTAGAATACAAATTACCACTAATTTAGTTTTTGGAAATGAATTAGGCTTAAATTAGGAGAAAATCTATTTAGTCAGAAAAGCTGGCCACAACTCTCAAGGTCTTAACTTCTAGGTCAATGCCCTCTCTTTGCTTTGCTGTTGTTCACCTCTAGGTGTGTGAGCTGGCAGGAGTGTACAGGACATACAGTATGCTGATTACCTCTGCAGTCCTTGGTAGCTTGGTACTGCCTGGGTTAATGACACCGGCTAAAAGATAAGGCCCATCCCACTTGATATCCAGGCATTACTCCATCCTTTTCATTGAGAAAAGCTTATCTGTTTCCCAGGGTTGTTCAGCCAGTTACCTGGCACTGCACAGAGTTGTTTGTCACTGAGAGTATTGACAAGTCAAAGTCCACTTAAAAGGGTGGGCTGGCCTTATAAATAGAAGGATAGCGGAGGTAGTGGCACCACTACACACAAGCTCATCAAGATCCTGTTTTGTGAGAGGAAATTTAAGTGCACAGATCTCTAAAACAACATACAAAATGGATAACGGATGCCATTGTTCAGTTCACAGTGATAGGCAGTTGAATCCTATCCTCTACAACATCCTCAGCCAACTGGATAACAGCAAACAAAGTCAAAACAACTTTGACTATAATTCAGTACCTCATAGATGCAACTGTGAGGTGCAACGGACAGTGTGCTTGAAAAGGCCGTCGGAGGTTTGCCAAGAAGCTTCAGCAGTGCTGGTTAAAACGGTCCATTTCATGAAGAACTTACCTGCTTTTAACCAGCTTCCATCAAACGATCAGTTCTCACTTCTCCAGAGCTGCTGGGCGCCGCTCTTCATTTTGGGCCTGGCCCAAGAAGGTGTAAACTTTGAGGTGACAGACACCCCTGCTGACAGTATGCTCAAGAAGATCCTGCTGAACCGTCAGGAGAGCTGTGAGATGGAGAGAGAGCAGCCCACCAGTGCTGGAGTCAACAAACTCAAGTCCTGCCTCAAAAAATTTTGGAGTTTGGATTTGAGTCCCAAGGAGTATGCATACCTCAAAGGGACTGTGATGTTTAATCCAGGTGAGTCTGAACCACAATAAATGAAATGACAGTATTTCCAAACAAGCAGTTTCATTTCTCACTGATGAACTGAAGTTGAATTTTCAATCCCTGATAGTATCCATAGATAGAAGATTACTGTACTAAAACTGCATTATATGTACCTTGTTTATCTATGCATTCAACAGACGTACGAGATCTACAGGCAGCTCTGTTTGTTGAGGGGTTGCAGCAGGAAGCTCAACATGCCCTGAGGGAGGTTGTCCAGCTCCTTCACCCAGGGGACCAGGAGCGCTTTGCTCGAATCCTGCTCACAGCCTCCATGCTGCAGGCCATCACACCCAGCCTCATCACTGAACTGTTTTTCCGGCCCGTGATTGGCCGGGCTGATCTGCTGGAGCTGCTGGTTGACATGCTCTTCTGTAGATAGGGGAGGATGACTGGACTTCATGTAGGCTGTCCTGGAGAAAGATGAAGATAGCGGGGGAGTCGCAGAGCATCTATTTGGACAATGTTTCCTCATGACATGAAGAAATGTCTGAATGTGGACTGCTAATAAGCACATATCATGGCCTATATGAAAGACAACATATGTGAATTAGCGCAAGTATATTGTTTTCTATTGTCACCATTAAAACTATGAATTGCTTGTATTTACATTGGAGCTGAGGTCACTTTAGCCATGTCTGCATTGATTTTATTTGCTTTAGTGGACAGTTGTAAACTTTCCACATAACATACAATGACAGACTGAACAAAATGCTAATATATCTTATATTGGTGTTATACCAGAGATGTTTTATGTTTGCTTCAATGTTGTAAATAAGTTTTGTCTGTATTTGCAGAATGTTTCAAATAAATATATTTTTTTACAACTGAAAGTATGTCTTCATATTTCAAGAAGAATCACAGCAGTGCATCCATGAGATTTGAATAGACACACAAAGTTGTATTTACTGGACTCCCTTGGTTCTTAAAGTAAATGAAAACAAAAGTAAAAGTGCAGTGGAGAAATTGTATTGTCTGATTCTGTCCAGCACTAACACTTTTCGTTTGACCATTATCCATCATGGGCGTTTTATGTCAATGGTTACTTCACCGTCACATTTGCACAGTTGATATTTCACTGTGCTGATCTTCCTTAAGATCTGCTACTAGCCTGTAGACTTCTTAGACAAACAGACATACTATATAGCTGGAAAAAAGGTGGAAAAGTCACATTATGAACATCACATGTAAGTATCAACAACTAGTGGACTTCAGGAACATGCAAGCATGTGTTTCTTTTATGGCCGTAATATTGGTCAATCTTTTTTCTGGTACTTTGTCTCCCTCTCATGGAAATAATTGGACATCTCTTCTGTTTACTCAAAACTGTGGAGGCACAGATGCACATAAAATTGAAAGTAAACTGATTTTTTCTTTGTGTAAAATAAAACAATGATTAACATAATAAAAAAAGATTCCTTGCAAGATATTTTTAATATTTTATAACATCTATGTAAAGGTAAGTGGAAGAAAAGTCTGACTGCTAAATCAGTTGTCTAAAAAATTTGGATTCAGTGAGTAGAAAGGGAATAGTTTTGGGCCGTTTGTTAGGGAACAAGTCCTCTTGATTCTCCTTGCCTGTGGTATGTCAGTTGTGAAACAGTCAGTGAGCGTTTACATGACACCTCATACAGGTAAAACAGGAATGTGCCGGTGGGGGGAGAAAGCCAGAGGAAACGGTTTTATACACTGTAACTGCAACACACTGCACACAGCAGACACAAAGTCAAGTAGATCAACATGTGGCACTGAGGACCTCGGTTAAATTTTAGATAAGTTACTACAGGCTCAGATCAGTTGCTGGGTTTTCCTGAGGCAGAATCTCTATTCAAAGGAAACGGACTGCAGTCACCTGCAAGTGTTTTCAGTACTTCAGTATATGCCTGACAGCCTTCATCTGCATTTGTAGATAAGGACGCTGCTTCTGTGCTGAGTACTTATTAGAGCTGCAGATCACAGGTGAATCTATTTAGCTTAATTAGAACATTTCACCATCTGCAGTTAATTTAATGCACATATTCACTGACCACAAAACAGCATTATACACCATATTGTTGATAGAAACTAAGATTGTAAATCAAGTGACAAGCTGCTCATAAAATAGTCAGTAGTTGATAATTAACCCTTCAACATTGGCCAAATACGTTTTCAATGTAAGCCTTGGATGCTCATCATATTTTATGATTTTTGTATGTGTGGCAGGTGTGAGAATGTTGTAATTAAGGTGAATGTATGGACCTGTCATCCGTAATTATCCTATTTAGGGCTGAAGATTTATTACGTCTTCACAGACACTGAAGAAGGCTGATTGGCTGAAAACACTGTCCTTTGTGAAACTGAATCTTAACAAATGTATACTGTCTGTACACTGCAGTCACATTTCCTTTGAAGCAACACTGTACTTTGGGACACAAACAGAAGATCCTGAAATCAGGTTGATTTTCTCCACTGCTTCTTGACTGTGCAATAAATGACAAAGACAAACCCCAGGATTTTATTTCCTTTTTGTCAGAACCCGCCAAACAAGTTCCTTTTTTGCTGAGGGCAGAAAAAGCCTTCCTGGTGCAACACAGTGACCTCGGGGAGACGAGCTTGACAACAATAATCCAAGAGATAAAAAGGAAAACCAAGGTAGAAAGGCAATGGCAGAAACCCCAGTAAGAGGAAAAACATGACACAGGAAGTCATCTGTTGCAAGATAAATGGGATTTTTTGTATTGCAACAGTATATTAAAATGGCTGATGAGAAAAGATGAAGACGAGGATGGCAAAAGCTGGTTTAACAGTATGTTGCTGATTCATTCCAGATTTCTCTATGCTTAAAAATGTACATCACACTTTTGTAATAGCCAAAATGAATATTATGCAGATTAAAGCATTATTACTGCAGGGAAAAAAGATTAAATTACTGAATATACATAGGACAGTGAAAACAAGCATGGACATTTTTTTTATTTTGGTAAAAATTAAAATTAAAATATTGCGTTACAAAAAACAAACAAACAACTGAGCATGCCACAAAAGGTTTAAAAGCCCAAGAAGTAACATTGTCTTAAAAATATGTACATGGAAATATGGCTTAACAATACAGTTGTATACTCAAAGTGTTCAGTTCAAACCTGCAGCTAATAAGTCTAAATGGCAGCAGACATTAAGCCGCTGCCATTTGCCAGGCACAATCACTTGCACAAACAATCACGCAGGCAAGAATGAGGACGGATATGTTTTAGGATCAGTCTCTATCCTTTGGCCTGAGCTAAAACTGCATGGAGTGTAGGCATGTCTCTTTTTACAACATGGCATTATAGGTCAATGCTAGTCTGAAAACAACTTTAAACATAGCATACAAATACATGAAAGCTTCCATTGCCTTTCCCCTATCTAAAAAAAAAATCTGTTTCCTGCATGTTTGTGCAGAAATAGACCATTTGCCAGAAAGATAAGGGCCAGCTGGACACGCTGTGATGCGCCTCCATCTCGGAGTCACCAAGAAGTCCGTGAATTTGAGTGACACTTCAATATCAAACAAAACAATAGCAGGACCATTCACAGGAGAAGTACAGCCGCCCAGGGTACAAGGTGCTCCACTCAGTAACAGCAATCGCCCTTAATGCAGGCAAGTGACAACAAAAAGACAACAGAAGAATAAACTTGTCCATCTAGCTGGATACATCCCTTGTCAGTAATGGTACATTTGATTTAGTGCAGTGGTTCAGAGAAGCAGAGGAGCCCCTGAAGAGTCTGTTTCTGTTTCATGCTGATAGGGCGAGTAGGCTGTGGCAGTGCTGGAGATGTACGCTGTGAGAAAAACAGAATTACTTATTGAAAAGCACTTTAAGAGGAGACAGGGAGGAACACAACAAAAACAGACTAGCCGGTACAGTAGATGATAGACAGCTCTGTGATTCATACACAAATTGTGAGAGTTAAACCCGGGACCCTGGCACATTCCAAGGCCACGATGTGAAAGATGTGGGAACATAATGTGGTGTGCACTCATTCAAAAACATGTAATGGGATACCCTCTCTTTTTAAGTGGCTCTCTGCTGAACAACAAATAAAAAGAGGCTGCTGCACAGTAATCCATCTGTAACCCAAGTTGTTCACTAAAATTACATAATAGACCTCTGGACATTATGTGGTATATATTTAATGTGATTTGATCTGCTGGTCTAGCGGGTCGTGAAGTATGAGCTGGAGCTGGGGGGGATATGAGGCGGGGTGATGGGCGGGTGTAAGGTGGCAGAGGAGAGGAGGAGGCAGCTAATGAGTAAGGGATTGTGATATACAGAGAAAAGGCAGGAATGTAGGGCTTTCACTACCCAGGAGCTCCATCAAAGCCTGGTATGCTACTGGAAAGCAGAGAGGAGGTGAGAAAATGCCTGCAGCTGCAGCAGGTACAATAGAGCATGAACACTGAGCCCCAGAGACTCATGGCTGATTCGCCTGAGTAGTAATTAAACCTCACAGAGCAGGACAAATGAGAACTGGGGCTCTAATCAGCACAATAAACACCTCTATTAATATTGTTATGGTGTACATTTTTTTAACGCAAATCATAGCTGTAGACTGAGACACTAGCTGAGGTTGGATCAGATTCAAGTTTTAATGCCTCGTTCATCCATGTGCATCAACCTGGGTGAAGGCGTAACGTGCGGTATTTGAACCCAAAACTGTGTCTGAGCGCATGTCATGGAAAATTCCCACATTTTCTTACTTTTCCCACTGTGGGGTCTCAAATTCCTTGCCAGTTCATCGGATGACGTCTGCTCTGACACTTTAACCTCGGGCGCTGCAGCAGGGGACACAAAGAAAAAAAACGAACAAGAGCAGATAAGACGCTTGAACAAAACAAATGGTTTTTAAAATCAATGACACGAAATTACAGATAACCATGGTACACTGGCATTTTAGATAAAGTTAAATTTGGTGACCCCCTACTATTATTCAGTGCGTTTGTCTAATATTGTATACCTGTTTCCACTTGCCCCAGATAACTGTTATCCCTCATGTCATTGTTATCTACAATGCCGAGTGTATTGGGGATTAAAACAGTGAAACAAACAAAACAGCTTCAGCGGCGTTCCAACAGACACCATGAGTCATTAAGACAGGTCACATGTTTGGTGCTGTTGGTATGCTGCAGGGAGGGTGGGGGAAAGGGGTTGCCACGGGTTATCTTATGAAAGGAATAAATTCTCCTTAAACTGCAGTTTAAGATGGAAAACCTGTTAATTTCAATCAGTTTAATAGACTTTAATATGGTGTGATATGGAAGGACATCAATTCAGATCTTACTGTCACTGCTCATGAAGGTGTTGGTCATGGTCTCATTGCCACTGTCAGGGAGGGTCCCGTCGCTCCTCCCATTAAGGCGCTGCACCGCGGACTGGTGGCTTTTGTTCCTTTTGCCTTTCCGCGTGCTGATGCGGATGACGCCGTGCACCAGCTTGCACTCGGCCTCCTGCTCCTCCAGGTTGTAGTCCTGGGCGATGCTGTAGATGAGCTCGCTGATCTCGTTGGTCTTGCGGGAGAAAGAGGAGTCGGAGGTGCACTTGGCCAGCTGGTCAATCTGGTGCAGGGCATAAAGCTCCAGCAGCTTCTTGGTGATGAGAGAGTCAATATCTGTGCCCGTGTCACTGAGGTCGTCTATGTCAAAGTCTTCTCGGGAGTACAGGCTGGTGTTGCTGATTGGCCGCTGGCTGTCCCCCTTGCCGGTCGTGCGGGACCGCTTGGGGACAGAATAGGGATACTTGACTGTCTGACCTGCAATGCGTACATCTTGGTAGCGGAAGCTGTCATTGTTGGGCAACTTGGCAGGTTTGGTGGACTTGCTAGACTCTAAAGGGACGCCGCAGGTGGGGTTGGTCAAAGCCATGCCATTAGGGGGGTGGGGCTCGCTACCTGCTGGGTGGTCTGTGGAGCTCTCGTTAACAGGCAGGCAAGGCTCTCGGCTGCCATAAAGGCCACAGGTCAGCACACAGCAGATAAGAGCCTTACAGCCACTCCAGCCCATGGAGGCACAGGAGCCACAGGCATGTCTGCTGGTAGGTGCATTATCCGCTGACCCAGGAATGAAACCTATACTCTCTGACCCCCGTCCGTTGCCATTCCGTGAGTGGCCTCTGCGGCCATATTTGGCCTGTGGGTAGCGGGAGTGGTCACTGTGGTGCTCCTGTGTGTGCTCCCCATGATGGTCCCTGTAGAAATCTTGGCTGGCAGTGCTTTCCCTGGATATAGTCCGGCCCTGGCGATAACCATCTGATCTGGAGCTGGAGGTGTGCTGCTTGTGGTGGCGGGACGTCTGGGAAGCCCCTGTGCTGTGGCCAGGCATGGCTCAAAACGCCTGAGACTTGGTGTGGAAGAGGGATATTTGGAAATAAAACAGAGTAAATAAACCTGCACTCTTGCAGCCACATAGGCCGGCAGTCAGTAAAAAACATATGACACTCTGTCGCCTGCACGGAAGACACAATAACAAGAAGTAAACACTTGTCCTCCTGTCTTATTAATTCCCCCCTCAGGTCAGAGAATGTAGTGCTCAAACACATTAAGGAAGACCAAAGAAATGTAAAGATGATTCTCCATAAATCTTTACAGATTTCTTACATTAAGTGCTGGCCTGGTAATGTTTTGGCCCACTCGTCGCGCCCAAAAAGCTTTTGTTTGGCCTACTTCTGTTGGACTCAGTTAAACCAATGGCTCATTCAACTATACGCCCATTTTCCATTTAGCTGCATTTACAGTAAACTTACCGCATATGAGGAAACAGTTCGCGTTGTTTTATCCAAGATAAGCAGGTCGGCGATACAACCACGGAAGTCTCAAGAGAGAAAACTTCTGCTTGCGCTTGAGAGAGAGAGAGAGAAAAAGAAAGAAGCTGTCGGCCGCTGAGCTATCCAGGTGATTTCTTTCTAGTCCACAAAAAAACACGCAAAAATCTCAGGTGTGATGCCACGACTGAAGAACCCAACTCATCTCTTTCGTGTCGTCTCCTTTTGGTCAAATTTACACTGTTGTGTTTCCGAGAGTCTCCCAATGTTTGGCTATTACCTGCGGCTATAGCTAATCCCAGATCCTACACCCACCCACAGGTGAGTCGTGACGTCACGTGAGGCGGATATGAATGTGCAGGAGGAGAGGGAAAGATAATACAAGAAAAGAGAGAGATGACAGTAAATGGAAAAAAAGGAAAAGTAGAGAAAGAAAAGGAAAACGGGTTGAGGAGTGGTTGTGGCCAAGATACAGCATTAATTTT
>OMKZ01017724.1:23706-43091 GCA_900302535.1 Neoniphon sammara | reverse complement strand
CACATTATTACCATATTATAAATATAAATTACTTTCTGTAAAATAAATAAATAAATAAATAAAAGTAATTTTAATTTTAAAGCAGGTAGCAAAGACCGACCTATAGTTATGGATCATCCGGATGTCATAGAGGCGCACAAAGGGCCCGCTGGCCCCCACTGCCAGGTAGTTGTTGTCCCGCGGGTTGACAGCTAAACATTTGGCCTCAACCAGTTGACCACAGAACTCAGTCAGGTCAATCAGCACCTCAGAGCGTTTACTGCTCTCTCGCAAGTCATACTGCCTATGGGAGACAAGGAGGAGGTGAAAATATTAAGCGAGGCATACAAAAATATACATAGGATATGTTTTGAGTTTCTACATGATAAAAAAAAAGAAAAAGAAATCAAAAAAAGAAATCAAATTTTTGATCCCTGGATTCTGACCTGATGATGCCATCCTCTGCAGCACTCCAAAAGGTATTGGGCCACATGGGTGCTGTTGCAATGCGTTTAACTCTGTTGGTGTGATCAGAAAACATGTGGATGGTTTCCTTCACTGTTAGGTCATGGACGTGGACCTTTGTGTCTGCTGCCCCTGTCACCAAAATTCTGTCTCCGGAGTGAGGGAGGAACTGCATGGACAGACGAACGCACCAGAATGAAGTGATGAGTAGAAACTCAGATTTTTGAAGCCCTTTCCTGCCTGCCATTCCACATCCATCTTACCTTCACAGAGAATATGTTTGCTGCATGCCCTGTGTGCATCGTAGTGAGCTTCTTGTGCTTGAATGGATCCCAGATGATGGCATGCTGATCATCTGAGCCCGACGCCAGTAGGCTGAATACAAGAATAACAACCAGGGTAAGTCAATGACACTTTGTACTTACTTTGTACTTGTAAAAATGTTTAACAGCCAACTCAGTATATGCACTTGTTTCATAATTTGAATTCATACATCGCTGAAATGACAAATAGAACTGGATTGTGTGCATAATGTATCTGAGAAAAGGATATCTGGTCTGACCAGTTCTTCCCCTTGAGTTAAATGGTTATTAGTTATTAGAAGCTTTGTACATATGGATCACTGTCTGAAAAGACCTTCCATGAAGAATATGCAACTTTAAGATTGAAAAAAGGACTTACTCTCCTCGTTCATTCCATTCCAGACAATTCACACAGCCAGTGTGGCCCTGTTAACATAAACAATATAATGTGGCATAAAAAAATATGTTGAGATAATGAAAAGATTTAAATATTCTCTCATTCTCTCTCTCAAACTCTCTCCTACACACACACACACTTGTTAATTTGTCAATCACCTGAAGCTCAGCTTCCAGTCCAAGTCTCTTGATGAAGGGGTCAGTCACATGATAGAACCTTTGGAAGCCCAATGCTCTCTTGTCCTGATGACAAGAATCAAAGGCTCTATCATCTCTTCACCAAAACATCTCCCATGGCATCACTGAGCTTGATCGTGTTTTTAAGCATAAGGGCAAGAGGACAATGTCTGATTCTTTAACAAGTTAGTATCCTTACATGTGTCTGTAAATTGGAAGAATCCTTTCTTTTCTTTTTTCTTAAAACAGACCAGAAAACAAAATATAGATTGCAAAGGACTTGGCTAAAGAAATCATGAATGCATTTCCCTAATGGTTATTTGATTTGACCAAATTTGAACAACAAGGTATGTCAATTTGGGAATTAAGTAAGAATGTGTTGATTTATTTTCTGTACAGAAGTGACACTCCACTCTTACTAAGTATTTACTGCTTTTGTTTTTGAATAAATGCAGTGCAGTGAAATAGGGAGAGGTTAGGGGGAGAGAAGTGCAAACGTGTAGCATGAGGTCTGTTCACTGATAGATTCATTCTCCAGGATGCTCTGGAGTTTGTTTGCTCACCTTTATCTGTCTGTGCAGGATATCTCTGGTGATATTGACAGCAGACATGGCCTCGCCACAAATCATAAAGTAGGGTCTAGGGTGGAGGGTCCGGGGGTCAGCGCTCAGTTGACATTGACTCTACTCTTCTCGCAGAACAGGCTGCAGTGGAGTCGTACACAATACACGGTGGACGCTGTACATCTGACATACGCCAAGGTTTTACGTTGGTTGTATTTCAATTACATGGCATGAATGCGGACAATGTTTTGAACCGTTGACGGCTGGCGTTTCCAGAATTCATGAGATGGGTTGATGAAACCAGCTGTGTGACAAATAAACCAGATAACGTTAGCTGGTCTGTTGCTTTTGCTTACTAGAGTGCCAGACACTGAAATGACAGTGGGCTAGCTCACGTTAGCTAACAACAGCAACAAGGCGAGTTTATTAACCAGCTGACTGACGCAGCTCTGTCAGTGTTCAACACTGCTAACTAGTCCTTAGGTCAACCAACATTTCAACATTAAGACGGTGCTAGCCAGCTTGAAACGTTAGCCACCTATGTATCGGGCCTTTAAGAGGGCTGTCGTTTGTCTCGTAGCTGGCGTTAGCGCATTAGCGTTAGCTTGCTAGCTAAACAAAACGTCCACTTAAGGTATACTCGTGTAATTATGATTAGCAACAGCGTATGAACACTCACCACTGTCCTTGAGCTAGATTATGCCCTGTCAAGAAATGTCCATTGAATAAGCGTGATGTATCACACACTGTGTGAGTTTGTTGACATGGTTCTCGGTAATACCTTATCTGAGTTGAGCAGAACCCTCCCACAGAGAATTTCTAGTTGCGTGAAAAGAGTCATACGGTGTTTTTGAGAATCAGCTACGAAAGAAACGTGTGTATAATTCTTTGTGAATGTCAACCTTCAATTTGTTTCGTCGTAACCTGGTTTAGTTAGTGTCAAGTAACACTGAAGACAGAGATTACATTAAAAATAAACATCTTTCAATCTAAGACACTCGTGATGTACATAATTTTTCCACAAGTATTTTTTCTCCAAAAGAACCGAGGCAGTGTTATGATTGTTAGCTGTCGTCTCACCTACGAAGTTGTAACAAGACTTCCGAACACTCTGATGTTCAGCCAATAATCGCTATGGCTCGATCAGTCTGTGGAAAAGTATGTCTGTCCTTTGATATGGACAACAGATAGTCATAATGGTCTGTTTTTACAGCAACAAAACACAATACACTAGTACTAGAAGAAAGTATTCTATTTAGATAACTAGAATTGTTATTCTAATTATCAAGACATTAGATCACTTTTTCCTTATATTTACATGATCGTTTGTAAGCATACTATATTTGCTAACTACGCTGCATAAGTCCCTTGCTTACTTTACACACAGACAGGTGTGATTAGGCGCTGTTTCCTTCACCCCTCTTTTCTAGTGGGCGGTTCCTTCAACCAGGGCGGCACTTTGAATCTGCAGCATTTGGTCAGGTGCGCTCGTTTTGTGGGGGCAGGGCATTGACTGATCATATGACCGAAGGAGTCTAAACAGTCACCCATTTGTTACAGCAAAAATATTTCGTGAAAAGATCAAACTATAGCCCGTATGTTACTGTGGTCTATAGTTAAAACCATTATCCCTGGTTATTAGTGGAGATACGCATTGAAGACAGCAAAAAATATAAACGATTCTCTGGGTAATATGAACCACTGATAATCGGGCGGTACTGGCCTCTGAAATAAGCTGCCAACGTGACTTTGATGGGTCGTCTGCAATCTGAGAGGATCGGTTGGCTGGTGTGGTAGTGGAACAACAGTAGCAGCAGATGGTAAAGGTCCGGCTTCGGTCACTAACTTGAAACCGAGATTTATTATTGTCCTTTGTATTTCTGTGAAAGGAGAGGTAAAGTAAAGTTACGTTTCGGAATCACTTGCAGCTAGTTATCTACTTAGCTAGCGCGCTTAGCGTTAGCAAGACAGCTAAGTAGAAATGTATCGTTAATTTAGGTAGCACAGCAAACGGTAATGTTAGCTCTTAGCTAACGATAGTTACAAACGGATTTGTCCTGGGTTAGCAAAGACATGGTAGTTGTTGTTAACGTTACCGAACAGCTTGGACGCTAGATAGAACACAAAAAGTTCACACTAATGTCAACTTTTTAAACGACAGAAACTTAGAGAACTGTTAGGTAGCCAGCGTGTAGCTACTTTTGTGAAATCCAAATGTTATTAAGTTTATTTAGGCACTGTTAGCTAATTGCCGCCGTTAGCTTGTTAGGCACAATGTTAAGCGACCAAATTCTCCACTGTATTACCGAAGAGGTTCAATGTGCTTTCAACTACCCTGGTTGCTAGTGTATCTGTTCAGTCGCTTTGCCGTCAGCAAACATAACGTTATCTTGCTAACTGAATGCACAGTTGTCCGAAGCCACGTAGCGTTACTACGGACCTAGCTAAATGTTTGTGTCAACAGATTATGTAAGGCAATGACATGTGTTCTTGTTGGTATTTTTGTTGCTGTGACTGTTCAGAAATCTTGGCTGAGGTTGTCTCCTGTATGTTAAGTGGCAAATAAGTTTAATGATTAATAGCTGTTAATTCCTCCTTGCCATGGCAACTTAGTTCATATCATGTACAGGAGACAAAGCTAGTGTCCAGTGGACACAGTGGCTGGTTCATCACAAAGTTCACCACAGAGTCCTTTCTAATTTACAACTGAGCTAAATATTTAGGATTGGATTTCTGGATCATAGTCTGTTAACTGCTGAAGTGGATAGGCCAGTGTTTTCAGCATTTACCTGCTGGCGATTTCCCAACTTGGCTATGTGTATGTCTGTTCTACAGGATGGTAACCTGCACTTAATTTATTATGGTTTCCTTTCATTTCAATCAGGTCACATAGTGTTGTATGGAATGACCACCTCACAGAGATACATGGAATCTAAGCCATCAGGTAAGGTGACAGTCCAGTAGCAAAGCTGCATAAACTATTCACAAGTTTGGCATGTATTGATATAACGCACTGTTGCCATTGTTCTGTTTCATAAACTTATTTTA
The DNA here is from genome assembly GCA_900302535.1 of Neoniphon sammara. Taxonomy (NCBI): domain Eukaryota; kingdom Metazoa; phylum Chordata; class Actinopteri; order Holocentriformes; family Holocentridae; genus Neoniphon; species Neoniphon sammara. The sequence continues at coordinate 38,161 of OMKZ01017724.1, read as the reverse complement.
GTTGGGTTTGCTGACATGGAGTGGCAGACACCAGCTGTGTCTGAGAAGTTCCAGAGCCGATTTGGCCGCAGGCCTGGGACAGCAGACAGTGGGGACACTGGTCTTGGCACCTCAACATCTGACAGCACAGAAGGTGACAGCTTTCTTTTGTACTGACCCTTTCTGTAGTATGTATTGTGTAACATTGTTATAACAGTATGTCCTTTCAGTGGTGGTCTAATTCATGCTCTATACTGCCAGAGCTGTTTGCTTTAATGGTGGTAGTTATTTTGCAATAGCTTGTTGCTCACATGTGCTTCAGTCAAAAGGACAGATACAAAACATGGCATCCCTACGGGGTAATTACATTGCGCAATGCAGTTGTTTGTCCTTCAGCTCCTCTGCGTTTAGATTTTAAAGCCATCACAAGACTGCATGAGGAGATGCTCATAAAATGTCCTCATGTGCTCATACTGCTGCCACCATCCTCTTTTCTGTGTTGTGGCTAGGAAAGCTAATTTCATCTTGTAGTCCGTGTTGTTGTGTCCTAGACTATTAATAGTGTGAGAAAAGTTTTGATGATCCTTGGACGCTCTGGAGATTTTGGAGGTAGATTATAGTCCCAGCCAAAAATGTGTCACGGCTCTGTTCCACTGCTCTGGTGTTGGATCTAATTGGGCGTGTGGGGTGTGGGGATACTAGGATTGGACAGCTAAATGGAAACTGTGAACCCTTGCCTCTTGCCCATGGTTGAGTGTCACATTCAAAGAGCTTTTTATAATACCGTGGTTTTAAACGGGAACATAATTTTAGAGGTTGGCTTTGAAATGTGAGGGCCCAGTGGAGGTGGTGTGTTTATATTGGGTGGATGAAATGACCGTAACACTGCAAACTGACTTTCACTTTTAAGTAACTGAATAACACTTACAAAGGCTGATACACAGGCAAGTCCTTGAGTGTTACTTAAAGTTTGTGTCAGCATTAAAAGGTGCCTGAAAGTCATCACTTATGTGTGCATTTTCAGAGTAAGGCAGCTGACAGTACCAGTCAGGACAAACAGTCGGTGATTGATTCGTAGGTGCATTGTTCTCAAAAATTAAATACTTCAATCTTTCAAGGCAAACAGTTTTTAAATTAAAAAAAAGGCTTCTGCAGACCTGAGAGGCAGTTTTAGTGACAGGTGCACAGGAGAAGAACTGCAGTCCACAACAATAGAGAAACCCCCAACACACTGTCTGAACATGCACATCAACCAAAGACCACATTTATTCGGAGGCAACATTTTGAGCATTATTTTATTTTATATATGCAATTGTGTGGGTGTTCACTCCACTTAAATTGAAGAGCATTGAAAATGATGACATGGCAAATACAGTCAGGCTGTGTTGCAAAGACAAGTTGTGGTTGCAAGTCCAAGATCACCAACGGGTGTAGTGTGATACATGAAAAGATAGCTGTTAAACCTCACAAAACTGGCAGCCTCAACAATTACTACAGAAGTGAATCAACACCTCTGTGACACAGTCTCCAACTTGTGAACCAAGGGGGAAAAGTTGTCATCATACCCTTTTCCTGCCACCAGTCAGGTTTATATTTGAAGAAATTCAAAGGATGTCTTCAAGCCACAATGTCTGATACCAGCTTTAAAACAAGGTGGTGGATCTATTATGGTCTGGGCAAACATCTCGTTAGAGTCACCAGGACCCATAACTGCTCTGCATGATTGTATAGCAGCCAAGTAATATGGGGCCATTTTATAGGATCTCCCTCATGTTACCATGTTACCAAGATGATACTGCCCTTATACACACTGATAAACAAATTCAAGAGTGGCTTCATGAGCACCAGGATGAATTTAAACACGTTCAATAGCCTGTCCAATCACCACCATTGAACCTTTAATGGAAGGTGTGGAGTGCAGAGTGTCAAGTAGATTTCCACCTCCTTCATCATCCCTCAAAGAACTAGGGCCTTCATTAAAAAATGGTCCAGTATTCAAGTAAACACAGTTGAGAAGTTCAAGAACATTCCTAGTAGGATTGAATCAGTTTTGGAAGTAGGCCTGGTCTTTAACAAGTGCTTCATATTCATTTTTTTGTTAGGTGTTTTTGTGATTTTGTCCATCCCCTGCACATGTATATGCAGTGTGTGTATGTGTGTGTGTGTGAGTGTGAGTGTGAGTGAGTGCTTGCGCGCGCGCATGCGTGTGCATTCATGCATTTGTGTTGTGCTTTCTGGTTATTTGAGTGTTTCATGGATGCTTCATTCACGTATGGCTTTTTGGGAATCAATAACAGTCTTTACAGGCCAATGTAGTGTTTTGGCCCAACTGCCACTTTTGTTGGTAGTGCTGATATAGCTTTGTCTTGGCACAGTAGCTGATCACAGTGCCAAGCAACACGAATCTACAATACTTAAGCTACAATGCTAACCCCCCGTTTTTAAATAAGAAAATAACATTGTTTCTAAGACCATCCCAGTTAGAGAACATTTTACTCAGTGTTTGTCTTGTCTTGTCTTATCTTATCACAGTATGCTGTTTTATAACCTCAGTAAATATTGTGTTGTATACTTTACAAAGGTGGTTATGTCTGAAAGTTGAATATTTGTTGGATGATTTCTCTAACAGAGTAGTTGAGACTTGTTCCTGCCAGTCATGAATCACTTGAGCCTGGAGGCACCTTTTATATTTGACGCTTTATTTCCCTGGAATAATCTTGCCTCTCACTAATTGTTATTTTTCACAGTAGTTGCTAAGAGCTAGTGGTTATAATAAAGTTGTGGTCCAAACTTAGTAGGGAAAAATCTCATTCACTTCTTGTTGCACATGTGTGATGGGTGATGCAGTGGGAGGGGGCAAGGTGCTTAAATAAGCGGCTCCCACAGATCACTCTGTAATTTGAGAGGTGGGCTATAAATACCCATAACCTTTCCTGTGTATGCCTGTTTGTGTGTGGTTGCTGAGAGCTTCGTACACGGTGGTTTGGTCATTCCCTAGGACAATACTTCTTTGGGCACAGGGCCTGCCTGCTGTGCTGCTGTCAGTCTTAGCTTCAGAGTTCTTTTGGTGCTGCCAAGAAATGCAGAAGAAGGAATATTGTGACGGTTTAAAGTGTTGTGCAGCTCACCTCCGCTCAGTTCAGCGGTAGAAAAAATGCCACAGCTAATAACATGTTTGTGTCTGAGTGAATACCGGGTGACCAGACTTCAGCAGGTCTCTCAGGTTTGTATTGCTGTTTGAATTGGAGTTATGTAACATGGGTTTGTGTCAAGGCTTGTGGAGCTCTCAACTGTCTGTTTCTGAGTGGTCTTGTTGCTTGCTCTCACATTGTGAGCAAAACAGGATCTCGCAGGCCTTCTGTTTTTCTGTTTGTCTTCCAATTGTCTTCTAACAATTGACCTTTTTATGCATTCCTGGCAGAGAGCTTTGGGTGTAATGCAATGGTAATCTGAGAGTGCTTGTCTGTTATTTTGTTGTCAAAGCCTAATCATGAGTTTTTATGGTTAGTAGAACACGCTTCAGTCAACAAATTAGCTGAGCTATCAACACTGTATTTTGTGTGTCAGTAAACATTTCACATTTATCGTGGGTACTGAAATAGCCATTGTCTAATTCTAATTTCTATTAACCATGCTAACTACCCCGTTTCAAAGCATTGCCATAGAATATTTTAATCTTTTTACCTGAGTTGAATCCATCTGTACTAACTAATTTTCTCAATGTTGAGAATTCATTAATAGTATGGGCTGAGGCCCATAAACCTTGCTGCGTGTACTTTACATCACCAGCTGAAAATAGAGCACTTGGCCTGCACTGGTGTTCTAGATATTCTCACTCTAGTCTGACAAAGTGCATCTGTATAATTAATAGTGAAAGAACAATACTTGATGTAATAGCCAATAACTCTTCCTTTTCCTGTTTTAAGATTTCTGCAGTTCAAGCCCGTCTTTCCAGCCCATCCGCAGCCAGATCCCAATCCCTACTGCACATGTCATGCCATCCACGGCCGGAGCCCCGGCCTCTAAGCCCCAGTCATGTATCAAGGAGGAGTCCCAGGCCTCTGCTGAGGTTCACAGGACTTCCTCTGGCTCCAGAACTTCCAGCGGCTCCAGCTCAAAGTCTTCCTCACTCTCCAAATCAGCATCTTCACCCAACTTGGATGCTCAGGCTGGTGCAGGAGTAGATCCTGTGGGGCCAAAGTTAGACTGCTTGAGCCGATATCGCAGCCTTGTCAATGGGCTGGACCACTCACTTTTTCCTATGGGGGAACACACGCGTGTGGAGGAAGGCCATAGGTTTGATACTCCTGCTTTGGAACCTACGTTAAACCAGTCAGGTCTGCTAGGGGGATTGTGCCCTGATGTCAGACTCCGACTACAAACAACTGGGATTGGGGACCCGCCGGACTGCGGGTCTGAGTCCCACAGAGGAGGCCTGGAGCACACCTACAAGGTTCTCCCTGAGGCCAGGCCTGGGGTTCCTGGTGCAGCTGAACCCTGTAACCAGAGGGGCAGCCAGCCTAGTGGGGCTGCAGCAGCTGGAGTTTATACTAGCCCTCTGGGCCTGCAGACACAGGCTTTGCTGAGGGAGCACACGAGCACCAAGGTTTATGAACCCTTACTGCAGGACAGATGTAGTGAACCGTCCAGTTGGCAGCAGCAACACAAGCAGCAGCTGGACAGTTTACGCCTCCAAGTGGAACAAATGCAGGTACGAATTTACAGTACAAATTTAAACTAGAGCAACAGTGAAGAGAGACACTCCGATTTGTTGTACAATCTGACTTTATTATTTTCACATCCAATTGTTTAAAACATATACAGCATAACTGTTATATGTATTTCTCTACTCAATTTTGTATTCATTATTTCTCTCTAGAAGACAGCATTATATACAACAGGTGACTGTTACATACAGCTTGTTATAACTGGAGGTTCTATGGACATTTCAAAATTTTTAAGATTCTTGGGACAGGGAAGAAGTTTAGTGACACACAATCAATTTTTACATTGCATATTCTACTTTCTGACTGAGATCCACTTTCAAAATTTTGTATAGGATAATATGACTGGAGACAACATGTAAATCCTTGCAAAAATAAGCAGTGTTGGACAATCAAAAAAATCTCAAGTTTACTGTATGAACTCTGTTAGAGCATTTATTTAAGCGCAGTGTGATAGGAATAGGAATGTTCTTGAGCTCCAAAACGCATCCACATTTGGAAATGTATCCACTGTATGTTGGAAGACCTTCAGTAGTGTTAATGGAGTCACACAGGCTCAGTGGCATTTTATGAGGAGAGATGAGAACTGGTCAGTAATCATCTGCATTTCTCTTTTGTTATAGCCATACATGTACAGTTTTGTCTGTATGCGTTTGACATTTTCCATCCATCTATCTATCGATCTGTCGATCAATCGAGACTGGACATTAGATTAGTATTTCTCTAAACTATGATTTTCTTGACTTCATTATTTAAAACATTGGACTGAAGTCGTAGCCTAGGTTATGTGCTGCACACTGTCTTATATTTTTGTCTCTGCTTTTGCAGTTAATGACTGCTGGAGTGGGTCAGTACCCATCTCTGTACTCCACCTCCCTGCACTCAGAGTCCGGCAAGTGGGATGCTCTGGTCAAAGCGAATGAGAGTCTGCTGAAGGAGAAGGAGCTCATCATCGAGAGGTAATTCTCTCAGGGCTGGTTAATAGTTTTACTCCTTATGTTGAGATCCGTAAGTTGGGAGGTGGAAATCAGGTCATTATATGATAATTAAATTCTTAACATCTAATGCTTAAACAATGCAATAAATATGTTGTTTTTTCTGTTTTGTGATTTGTTGCAATGCAGTGTTTTTTGCTTTAAGATTTTACAATTTATTATTATTTTTATTTATTTATGTTTTTACTTTAAGATTATGTGTACGATTGAAGGTCATTATTGAATCACAAAGTTGAATTTAAAGCCTTGAAGACTTTATGTCACTCTTTAAAGATTTTTTTTCCCAAGAACATCAATGTATAGTCTTACATTAAACAGGGAAAAATGTTTAATTGTATAAGGTATTCAGTACTTTCAGGCAAAGTATCGCAGTATTCTTTACTGACACACACACACACCTAGGTCCTATAGAGTGCTTTTTGCATCTGTTTGTTTGTTTGTTTCTTACAATACTAATGCCTGTATTGTTTCTTGGTTCTTCTGTGTGATATTGTGATATTATTTTTGGACTTGCTCACAATGCAGACAGAAGCAACATATGGCCCAGTTGGAGCAGCGTCTGAGGGAAAGCGAGCTGCAAGTCCATGGAGCTCTCATGGGCCGCGGGGCTCCGTATGTGGACATGTGTATGCTCCGGCTGCAGGTTAGCTGAAACATATGCTCTGGCTTCCACAAACAGCGATGTGTATCATCCATACAAATTAAGCTTGAGAACTTAATGCCGCTTAGTCCTATCTTCAATATGACATGGTGGTATTACAGGAAGCTCAGAGGGAGAATGCGTTCCTGAGGGCTCAGTTCGCTGAGCGGACTGACTGTGCTGCCCAGGAGAAGGCAGAGGCAGAGCGTAGGCTGGGGGCCGTGGAGGCCGAGACTCGCCGCCTATCTGACTCACTGAAGGAGAGCAGCGAGAGACACGCAGAGGAGATGAAGAAACAGGAAGAAAGGGTTGGTGCATGCCCTTCAGCAATTACTACTCAAAATTTACCCTAACAATTACCCTAACAATTATATGTGTGTTTTTGCAGATTCGCAGTCGAGACAAGCACATCAACAATCTGAAGAAGAAGTGTCAGAAGGAGGCAGAGCAGAACAGAGAGAAGCAGCAGCGTATTGAGACCCTGGAGCGCTATCTGGCTGACCTGCCCACCATGGAGGACTATCAGAGCCAGAACAAGCAGGTGAAGAGACTTCTGCCTCTCAGTTGGCCCATCTGAATTTATGTGCCATAAATGTGTGTGAATTCTGCTCCGTGTTAAACTTCGACACATGCATGTTTCCGCATCAGCTTTTAGAGGCTGAGCAGCAGGCAGCCCAGCTACAAAGCAGAATAAGAGAATTGGAGGTGTGTCTGGAGGAGGCACGCTCACACACCCGGGAAAAAGACACACAGCTGGAGGAGCAGAAACGCAGGGAGAGAGAGCTGCTGACCACTGTTACCAAGTATGCACACCGCAGTCTGCCATCTACCCATTAACCCTTTAAACCCCAGTAGAATTCTAGAATGTTGCTGTAGTTCACTGAGAGTTCATTCATTCATTCATTCTAAACAAACTGCTCTAACTTAAAAAACAAAAGCACATTGACAGTCAGAAGGTATATTCATTTAAAAAAACAACTTCCTCTTTAATTTTGTGCCAAATATATAGCAGACCAATTTATACATAAATTGTCAGACTACATTTAAGTAATTTGAAAATAACAGGTGCTCTTGGGCACTACAGCGTAATAAAGAACAAGCACCATGGGGTCTAGTTATGGTGTTAATTTTGTGCTGATGCACAGTGCATATTCACTGATCATCAACGCTATGCAACCCATCATATCTAATTTTGTATTTGTCTTTATCAGTTTGCAGGAGCGGGTGCAGGAGGGCCTTGAGGACGGAGCCAGACTGCCCTCCCTAGATATTGAGAAGCTCAAAGGAGAAAATAACGCTCTAAGAGAAGAGCAGCAGAGACTCAAAAAGGTCTCACTATTTACCAGTTGTATAGATTTTCTCTTTTAAAGGTGCTCACTAAATTCCTGTGCTACTCATTGGAACTGCTTTTCTTAGCCATGTAAACAAATTTGACCAGTTGGGGCTATCGCATTACCGTTAAACAATACAAGATTAACAGGACATAACATGACAGTACCTCACATATTGGATTAAAAATTGATCAGATTTTATCAATGTTGATACCTTAACAGTGCCTTTTTAACAATCAATATCCATTTCCTTAACAGTTCTTTTATCATTTTCTTTTTTCATTGCCTCTATAGACCTGTGTAGCACCTTAATAATTCTCAGTGAATTAATTTAAATACCATTAGCAATCACTGATTACAATGAGAAAAATTGTTTGCAATATACAGTTTAATAATTGTTACTGACAATTTGTTTGACTCCAGCCTCCAAAACTGTATACACATCAGACTGGACACTGTGAGTCACTACAAGATTGTGGCGTGATGTAGTGAGTTTGAAATGTGTGTAGATTTGAGTTTAGTTCTTTGTGGCATGAGAGCAGTTGCTCCCAACTACATACACTCCTTGCACTTCCTCATGTCATAACCTCGCAGTCACTTGCACACAGAACAGACTAGAGAAATTTAAGTTTAACTTTTTTTTTTTTTAATCAGGGAAAAAAAATAGTAATTGGACAGGACTGCATAAGGCAAACAGACTGCAATCCAGTCAGCTCTGGAAACATTGGATCATGTGTCTCAGTGGAACATAAGGAGGTCTCATTTTCTAAACATACATATAGGGTGCAGATAGAATTAAGCAAAACATAAATACAGGATACATTTAGAACCCAAGAACTGTGCAGCAGATTTGTTAACAGTGGAAAGTGTGACTAGATGAATAAATGGCACAAGATGCATAAATGACAGATGGGCGAACTACAGATAGATTGTTAGCACATTTTTAGTGCGTTTTATTTAACAAAGCAGATACATTTTACAAGTCAGTTTCTCTCTGTGCAGGTCATTGAGAAGCAACACAGGATGATGGAACAGCTCGGCTCCCAGATCCGGGTATTTTCCCTCTCCAGCACAAGTCTAAATAATTTGTATGACAACTGTCCAACTATTGCCCCTGACATCTGCGTGTGTGTGTGTTTGACTGTCTGCAGACTTTGGAGGAGCAGGTGTCTCAGGAAGAGAGCAGCTCCCAGGCCCTCAGAGAGGAGGTGCTGGCCAAAGAACAGAGTCTGTTACAGCTCCGCACAGCCATGAAGGAGGTTGGTTAGAGAAATCCCCAGGCTTAAGCTTGGTTCTTGATGGTGTCCAGAGATCATGCTAATCAGTTGCCTAACAATAACTCTGATTGCTTTGTTTCAGCTGTCTGCCCAGAACCAGGAACTGATGGAGAAGAATCTGACCCTGCAGGAGCAGATGGGAGATCGGGAGTGGAGGAACGTTAACCAGGCCTCCTCCACCCTGCAGCCAGTGGGGGCGCGCCTCACGCAGAGGCTCCATGGAGAGATGTCCTCCTGCCTGTGTGACCTGCGCTCCCTATGCAACGTTCTGACCCAGCGAGCCCAGGGACAAGACCCCAACCTCTCCCTGCTGCTTGGCATCACATGTAGGCACTGCTTGATTTCACAACTTACTGATGTGGTTTTCGGATGAAACCTGGGATAAAGCCTTATTTTATAGAACTTATAATAAATTGTTTCAGGCAATTAGTAGTACTGTGGAAAGTCAGAGTTGGGAAAGTTCTGACATGAATGATGTTGTGTTGTTTCTTCAGCACCCCCTCCCATGGGAGAGCAAGTGGAGGACTGGATGAGCCCAGAGGTCCTGCAGAAGAAACTGTCTGAAGCTCAGCAGCTCCGTAGAGATGTTGAGGAACTACGCAATACAGTATCAGACCGTTATGCCCAGGATATGGGTGAGAACTGCATTACTCAATAACCTGTCCACCCAGGAATTGGGTTAAAACTACATGACTCCCACTCCACCTCTGAAAAGGGCTTGGAGTTCATGTCTGAATGTCAAAAAGAGGACTGAATCTTGCTTTTAGTTTGGGAAGGGCACCAGCCCAGATGGATTAGCTTCCTCCACTCTTCTCATTTGATTGTGCATTGGATCTCAGCTCTGCCATGGTGAGCTCACCTATTTCAGTCCAAGGGCTATCTGAAAAAGAACTTAATTCTTATACTTGATCCTTAAACATTGTGTGTGTATGTGTGTGTCTTTAATGATTGTTCTATTGACATGCCTCTGTCTGTTACCAAACCCTTCCACTTTTTTTAACTCCAGTGGAAGGGTGTTTGTGTAAAAATGCCATGAAGATAACTTATTTAATTCTTTATTTCCTTCTTCAAGGGAATAATCCAAGATGTGGTTGACAATCAACTGACAATATTTTAATGCATTTTTGAGTGAATTAAAAGGAATTGTTAACAACATGCCATTATTTAAAATGGTGGACACTGTAACATTAGACTCTGCTGTGTGGTATGTGACTTAATAACTGTAGGGTCATTACTAAATCAACATTTTAACACCTTTAGGCTTACAACAGTTTTATTACCAAAGAAACTTTGGTTCAGGCGGTTGCTCAGCTCTGTGAATGTTTGTGGTTGCTTCTCTCTGCTAGAGGCCTTGTTTCAGTGAATGCCAACATGTGCCTTTCTGTGGTGTTTGCAACCATAATGCTAATTAATTTAGACCAACCAGGAAGGGCTTTCTGCAGCTGACTCTGACCTCTCTCTGTATCCACCGTTGGAATAGTCAAAACATTCCTTGACTCTGAATGTAACTGATAATTTTGGGCTATGTCACACAGCCTGTTGATGCTTTTTACACTGTTTTGTTTCTGTAGCAACATGAAATTGTGAATGGATGCTTTTTCCTCCAACTCCAGAGATTGGGTAACCTGCACAGATTAACCCTGTCTCAATGAAGTTGATAGTATACTGTACATATCAGCGTGATAATGACTGATGTATGTATGATGCTCATGACTGAAAAACTAGTAATCTGCAGTATTTATATTTATTTTTGTCTGTGGTTAAAAGTCAGTGTAAAAGCATCCTGAGTCCTAATCTGTTGTTGTAATAATGCCTTGCTCAACAGATCTACTTCAACAAACTTGGTGCAGATACATAACTTAGATTGACACCGTTGTTCTTTCAAGGTATTATCTATTGAAAGTTGGTCCCTGCATGCCTTAACATCTCAAGTGTTTTACAAAATGGAAAAGACGTTTATATTTTCTTAATTTTGTCCTTGTTTGTATTTGCATATTTTAGAAATAAAGATTTGTTTTCAACTTTTTTTTACCTGTCAGTTTAGTGATTTCAGTTTATTCCATTGTTTTGATTGGTGCTGATGATGACCATTTTAATCCTTTCTGTGTAGAAAGCTGTAGATACCAGCATGCTACACTAGGATTTCCTTATGTATGTGGATATTACACAAATTCAGTTCCAATACAAAGATGTCAAGTTTTAAAATCTTCATTTCCCCTCTTTATAGGTTGAAAGCTGATTTAAATGTGACTCCAGTAGCCCTAAATGGGTGAAAGTTTCAATTCAATTTACTTTGAAGAATCATTAAGTGAATGAGCACATTGTTTTGTCCGTAGCAGCAGAGTAGCATTAGATGTGAGTCCACATGACAGGAGTGTCTGGTTGTCGTCACTGTAGCAGCAGCGCTGTGGGTACACACTGATGATGTCATATCCAGAGACACTGCCCCTTCTGCAGTGCAAGAAACACAAGAAACCATGGCACTGTGACTTACTTGGACATTACCTAAATCACAACTGTGAAATCAAGTTGCGATTGGTATTAAAGAGATTTGGGATGATTATGATTTTGACAGTACAGGTGTTTGCATCCTGTCGTCTCACCTGTGTTGGTCCAGATACTGGCGAAGGTGGCCTATTGTTTCCGAGAGGTGCATTTTCAGAATAAAACTATGATTCCCATCTTCTGACTTCACCTTCAATGTGCTGACATCACAGGCAGATAAACCCGGTTCAGAATCAGATATCTTCAGCCTGAGTGGAAGAAACTGACATGGTGACATCTGTGGATGTCTATGACTTTACACTTCTCAGTAAAAGCGCTCACTGTTTCTACTAAGAAAACCTGGCATGTAGAAACCACTGATCTATAATAAGTTCTTTAACTATATTTTTATATTTTTGTAAGTCTTTTAAAGTACTGCAAGAGATGAAACTTAAAGTGTCACTGAGCTACTTTTTATTAGAAACTGATAATGTAATAACTAGCCGATAATGTTACAACTCATCAAAATGTAAAAAAAAAAAAACTTTCCGGTAATGAGTCAAAAATATAATAAAAACTGATACTGCAATAATTTTGTCTCCTAGTAACATAACTATAGGTGTCAGTCTAAAGATGTCATATCATCCGTCAAGCTTTCAGATTAAGAGATTTTATTACATTTTTAACATAATTTAACAAGCTATAGCATTATCTCACATTTATTTCATTGTCAGTTACTACATGAAGAATTTATATCCTGTATACCTCTCTTTCATTGTCTGCAGTGCTGGGGTGTCGATGAAGATCACTAAATTACTGCTCTGGGCATCAGATGAACCCTGGTGAAAATATTTGGTTAGCTGAAGAGCATACTCATGTCTGTGTTTTCAGTATTGACAAGTAAAGGCAGGCAGCACTGCTGACTATAGTGATTCTGTGGAAAATAAAGAGTCTATAAATCAGCATTAAGCCTGTGGGCAGAACAGCTGAATGCGTCCTTGGAATGAGGCAGATGTTTCCCTGATTGGCTGCTGACCCGCCTCACCTGCAGGGTAGCCTTCACTGAGTCTCTAATGTCAATCATTCGACCAGCCTTGACTATCGCCTTTGGCAGCCTGTTCAGGAACTGATCCACGCTCAGCTTCTTGCCTGTCAACAATTAGAGAAGTTTGAAAATGGCCATGTACATAGGTTTGTTTCAGGATTTCCAACCCATCCTCTATTTTGGGAGGTAATTGAGTGATGTTTGCAGAACAGACCAGGTATTTCAGAGGACATAGCATGTGATGATTTCCCCTTTTCTGCTGCCTCGTCAACCACCCGTCCTTTACCAGGAAACTCAGCCCACGGTCGCCTCACGATAAACTCCTCGTCTCGCCTGTCATGAACCTGCACCCAGATGAAATCTGTTTCTGCAAGCATCTTTGGGCAGTTCTGTCATACACTTCCTACATATAGACATACAAAAAGACAAAAAGAGATACACACCTCAAAGGGGACACCATCTGGAAATCTTTCCTGAAGCTCAGAGGGAAAATACCCATCCATTAGATCTTGCATGCACTGCTGTAAAGAGCAAGAGAAATAGGATGTCAGCCAAAGATTTTAAATAACTTAATCTCATTTTTCATACAGCTGCAATGAGCTAACCTGCGTGCTGTGTTCCTGGTAAGACCGGAAGGGCCCTGCAAACATTATAATGCCATTACTGTAGAGCGTCAGCTGAACAGGGTCCTTTTTAGCTAACTGTGCACCCTTGGCTGTTGCTTGCACAAAGGACTCTCCCTCCCCTGCCAGGATATTCAGCTCCTTGATGATCTGCAGCACGAGGTCAAAGTTCATGCGGAAGTTCCTGACCACCGAGGTACCTGCAAACAAACAGTACCCAGCATGTTAAGAGTCGTACAATGCTGAAGATACAGAAGAACCCATCCTAGCATTGCTCAGTGGTGCTACAGCTGCAGTGGATCAATGTTTTTAGGAAAGACTACAGCCTGTAAAGAAGATAACAGATGGAAAGTGCTTGTTCCACTACCTGGTTTTCTCAGGCCTCTCTCTGCCTTCTGGGTCTGCATACACTCTGCTTCCTCTCCCTCTGCTGTGTCACGGTTCCCTCCATCTCCCACCCAGATCATGCCGTAGTCACTCAGAAAGCGCTGCAAGGGGGAGCAAAGCACATTCCAACAAAGTCTCATCACAAAGACAACAAATTGATGACTCTTTTATTACACTGGCGTACCTCCATTTCATAAACTTGGGTCTGGAGCTGGTAGCACGTCTTAACAAGATCATCTCTGTCACTCAGATCACGTGCACTCTCTAAATCACAAGAAATTAACCACAATCAAACCCTTTTATCTAGCATTCCCAAGATGAAGGATAAGTGAGTGTATTTTGGAATCCAGACTTCTTGTAGGGAGTTACCTGAATTTTTAAGAAGCTTCAGTTCCTCCTTCAAGACCGAAATCTTTCTATCCTTCAGATGAACAAAGAAAAATAAATGTGGGGGTTTGACAAGCACTTCAAAAAAAGTGCATACATTTGGCATGGCTATTCTTTTGACTGGAGGAGGTAGTTGCTCACCTTACGTTCAATCTCCTGCACTTGGCTCTTCACTTTTGCCTCCAGTTGGGTCAGACGCCGCACCATGGAAGACATTAGCTCAGAGTCACTTGGTGGAGGACCTGCTTGATTAACAGTTATTCACACACATACACAAGCACACACACACACACACACACACACACACACGATCACAGCATTAAGACTCTTTAAAAAGTCTTGAAGAATCTGAGAGATGAGTATTACTGAAATGATTATTGATTTTAAGGTAGTAAAGAAAAAATCTTTTCAGATATCAGCAAAATGGTTCATATCTACAGGTTAGATTTCACCTCAGCATCAAACCCAAGCCTAGGTTTATCAAGTGCTAATTAAAGTAAGATGTATTGTGCTTTGTAATAAGTTCTACCTTTCCTCAGTGATGCTTTTGATTTTGAAGTGGAGATGGCATCGGCAGGCCTAG